>QMIH01000855.1:108759-136316 GCA_003987875.1 Clarias batrachus
CAGTTGAATGGCCCCCAAGGTCTCCCGGTCAGACCCCCTTAGACTTTTATCTTTGGGGTGATCTGAAGGCAATAGTCTATGTGTGAGAAGATACGAGATGTGCAGCACCTGAAACTACGGATACTGGAAGCCTGTGCTGGCATTTCTCCTGCGGTGTTGCTATCAGTGTGTGAAGAGTGGGTGAAGAGGGTTACATTGACAATCCATCACAATGGGCAGCACATTGAACACATTTTATAAGTGGTCAGAAACTTGTAAATAACTCATGAAAGAATAAAGTGACGCACACCATTGTTTTTCCTGTGAAATTCCCAATAAGTTTGATGTGTCACATGACCCTCTTCCTATTGAAAAAACAAAAGTTGGATCCAAGATGGCCGACTTCAAAATGGTATCAAGAAGAAAACGGACGCTTTCAGTTTGGTTTTTCAAGCAGCCGGTGCCGAGAGGAATTATAAATTAAGGTTAAGTGAGGTTTAATGTTTGTTTTTTTAATATTTTGCCTCAGGTTTCTTGATTTTTTTTAATATGCGAAAATCTGATTTTGTGTTGGAAATTGATAATATTTGTGGGCGTCGCTCACTATAAAATTTTGCCTCACGAACTCGCCCCTTCGGAGCGGATTAAATTTGTCCGCCGAGGTACAGCTCTAAGTGTTGGTGCTTAACCTTTTTTATTATTATTTTTTTCTTTTTTTTTATACACCATGAATCTGTCTGACGTGGAAAACTATACAAGTTGTAGTAATCGTTGTGAACTTGCAGGACTGTGGCAGTCCGTCTCGCCTCAATGATGGGCGTGAAGGAGAAGGTGAGAGTCCGGGCAGCGCCCAATCCAACACTGGAGTCGTACTTCTGTACCACGAGTAAACATCCAGGACAGGTATTTCACACATCATTCTGCATAACTGTTGATAAAGCAAAAGGAGAAATTGTCTTTACCATTTATGGAAGAAGTCTCCAGTTTCAGGGCTTTATTTAGACAAAAACTTTTAAACCTGTTCCTGTAAGTTTTCTATTAAAGCAGACAAAAAAAATTTGTTCACCTTGACAAGCTGTTTATATATAATATTATAATAGATTTTTTAATATAAAATATTTATTGCTGTTCTCTTGATCAAACATGCCATGATGCATCACACAACATTAACATTGTTGGTTAGTTTCCTGTATCATCATGTTTTATTCCAGGCATACTGTAGCAAAAGCCTGTGTTTAGATTTAGAAACAGATGAGCTTGACGTTATCTTTTTCTGTTGTCAGATAATATTGAGCTAAATTCATTTATTTATTGCATATAGAAGCATTAAGAACATTTATATTGTGCAATTAGTAAACGTTTGTGTAAACAGGTTTAATAACCTTGTATTCTGTTTATATTTGTTGAGATGATAATTGCTAATTTAAAGATTGAGTCTGACTTTTTTGTCTTTTCTTTTTTTTTTTTTAACTCTTTCCTGCATCTGTCCAGAGTGTAGTGGAGAGTTTAAGTAAACAGACAGGCTATTCCCAGCAACAGGTGCAGAGGTGGTTCAAGCGACGGCGCAACCAGGACCGACCCAACCAGCTCAAGAAATTCAGGGAAGCGAGGTACATGCAAAACATACTCACAAACTTAACACAGGATTTACATACAGGTGATAATAGTAGGCCATTAAAACCTTTAAGAACTCTGTGACTCAGACTACAGAATATTAGGGCTTTAACTTTTCATATAAAGAACAGGACAATAAAATTTTAAGAAAGAGAAGGCATTTCTTAGAGAAGACATTTAGTGCAGAATGGATTTATTGACTAGTAAAAAAAAAAAAACAAGCTAATTAATTCAAAATAGATATGACATGACCACTTCAGGCATCTGAATTAACCACCATTTACAAATAAAACTTTTTTTCTTTTTCTTCTTTTTTTTTTTTAAATAAGATGACCGAATAGCAAGAATGGTTCCCTTTTAGTGCTTAACTAATAGCAACATGTTTATTAATTATATAACATAAGGTACCAAATATAAAATAAGGTGGACAATAATAGTTACCTGTATTAATAATATAATAATTGCAATATAACATCTCAATACAATATGTAATACAATATTACATACATATATTAGATTGCTGTGCAATATTTACAAATGCTCTTGGGTCATATTTAGTGTGCAATAATGGCATATTTAGTGTATTCATTTCAAGAAATCAAACGTTTAGTGTGCAATATGTTTTAGGACTCTTTATATTTTATTCAATTTTCTTTTCATTTTTTTCCTTTCTACTCGATAACAAGAGTGAGCAACTGTAACCAAGAATAAGCAATTTCCCTCTGGGATTAAAAAAGTTATTTGAATCTGAATCAAATAAAGTAGAATTTATATCTATTTTATGCTGGTCTAAATGTGATGTCCAGGTCATGTGTGAATCTCATCTTTTATAATCTGAGTCCTGGAATATGGCGCATGCCATCAGGAAGAGAAACTCCATCGATGTCGTCACCTGGTGATTCAGTGCATTCAGCCGACTTCATTTTATTGCCACATAACGTTTGCTGAGTCTCGACCTGTGCGACTGAAGCATCCCCAGATCATAACACTGCCTCAAGTGGCTTGTACAGTGGACACCGTCTTACTTTCTTGTGGCCAAACTCAGCGGTTCAGTCGCACTCGTATACTCGTCCATGCTCTTACTTTCATTATTAAACATAGCTCAGCTTTCTGCTGTCATTTTCTACGACTCTCCATATTCTTGAGCTTCGATGAAGTTGATGCTTCAACACAGGTTATCCTTCCAGGTTTAAATAATATATACGACAGTTCTTAACCCAACTCCAGGCATTTCAGCTGTTCTCATTCCCAGATGTAGGCGATATTTTGACCTTCTGTTAATTTCAGTTGATGGACAAATCCATAATTTAATATTGCAGGGCTTATAATTAGTGTAAAACATAACATTTATAAATATTATATTATACATTAAATATTACTAAGGTACATTGTAGACATGTTTTTCTCCTCTAATGTGTGTGTGTGTGTGTGTGTGTGTGTGTGTGTGTGTGTGTGTGCGTGCTTTCAGTTGGAGATTTACCTTTTACCTTCTTGCGTTTTTCGCTGGCCTGGGTGCTCTCATTGACGTGAGTACATCTGAATTTGTCTCAAGGTCAAGAGGATCATCATCATCATTATGTCTTGGTTTAAATATATAAACGTGTGTGTGTGTGTGTGTGTGCGTGTGTGCGTGCAGAAACCCTGGCTCTACGAAATGGAAGAGATGTGGAAGGGCTTCCCAGTACTGGTAATATCCTCTAATGATAATCAATTATTTCTTTATGATAGTTCTCAATGAGTCGCATCATGGGGCAACTACAACTGCCGTTATTCATAGACATGCGCTAAGGTGCCATCTTTCCAACAAACAACCGAACCAGTTATGCTTTTCTTCACACTATTTCAAGTGTTTTCTTCTAGAAAACACGTGAAATATTCTGGGGTAAGCTCTTAAACTACGTGTCGTAAGTAGCAGTCGTGGAGGGCCGAAGTCCGGCGCAGTTTGATGATTACATCACCGAGGCTTAGGCGGTCTGGCAGAGCAGAGGAATGACCCTTGTCTCCAGGAGAAATCAATTATCCCAACAACTAAACAGCACGGATTTACAGAAGTCTCTTGAGAACTTCTGTGGCGACACATTTTCAGACCTGCAACATTGTGATGTTTTTTTCATTTTTTAACTTTTTAAAATATTTTTCGATTTTATTCCATCTGATCCAGAGGCGAGTTCTTATTGTGAAATACATCTCCTTATAGGAAATAATATAAATGCAGATAACGCCAAAATATCACCAAACTATCAAAATATTTTGTAAAGGCGTAAATAAAGTCAAATATGAAATAAATAGAAACTAAACTGGTCTGTCTTTTTTTGTTTGTTTGTTTGTTTGTTTCTTGCTGCCGTGCTCTTCTAGCTGACATTCTCGAGACCCGTGATGCTGTCTTCACTAAATCTTTCACAAAATGCAAAAAAACGGAAAAAAAACCCGTAAACTCGTTTCGCTCGGCTTTCCACTGACGCAAACAAGTTTTGAGCGGCTCCCGGACGTACACGCGTTCGGCCCGGTCACCCGTATGCCAAAATGCTTCGTATGCCGAGACAAATTATTTCTGTTCATAAGGTGAAAAATTATTTTATGTGTATTACTGTATCTACAGTAATAATATATCTATTCACCTTTTTTCAGTGATTAATATAACCCAAATAGGTACATAAATGTATGTGCCTATTTAAAATGTAACTTTGAATCACAGAATTGTACAGAATGTCTTTGTAAGCTGTAGCTTTATAATTTCCCCAAGAACTAAGAGGTGCAAGCCCGTTCCAGCATGACGATACTCCTGTGCATGAAGCCAACTCCATGGAGACACGGTGCGTTAAGGTTGGAGTGAAAGAACTCGAGCGTCCTGCACTGAGTAAACTCGACTAACCGAAAAATCGACAATCTGACATGAGATGCTCAATAAGCATGTATGGGTGATGTGGTGGTCTGGGGCTGCACATACGTTTAGCTCTTTTTTTTTTTTTAATAGCAATTTTTTCGAAGAAGCGTGTCAGAGGTAGAGTTTCTCAGAATGGGATTAAATTATCAGGTTGTTGCAGAGTGGGATAAGAAGAAAATATTTTGCGTGCTAATAGAATCACCAAAATGCCCCAGGTCCTAATGTAAATTGAATCCTTTTCTCTTTGTCTCTCCTCCTCAGACTCTGCTTCCGTCTCAATACTGGTATTACATGATCGAGCTGGGTTTTTACATTTCACTCCTCTTCAGTGTCGCATCAGATGTGAAGAGAAAAGTGAGTATAGTGATGATTAATTACAGTGTGGATTAATGTACCGTATAATAACCATTATGATTCACACATGTTACCAGCACTTATTTTACTATCGATAACATTCTTTAAAGCTCACACATTAAACAAGGTCATAGTTGTGTGTTAATGTTCCGCAGCTCAGATCATACTTCCTGATATTCTTTTTTTTTTTTTTTGTTTCGTTCCTTTTCCAAACGCGGCGTTTCAGTGTCCGTTGCTTTAAACAGAACGTGCCCTGAACAGCACTTTGAAGAAGTGCACCCTCCTAGCCAATCAGAATGCAGAGAGCGGGAAACGCCCGGAGGAAAAACAACACGTCGAAGTAAACAAAAGGAACAGTTTGTCAGAGATTTTGCAAAGATGCAAAATTCTAGCTTAATCATCAGTGTTATTTAAAGAAGATTAGCTAATTATTATAATTATTTAAACAAGAGGGCCCTTTACACATTACGACATCGGTACTTTCATGTCTGTGACGATGACGCAATAACCAAAGACATTACAGCGTCTTTAGCACTATTCGGACGGGACTAGTTTTACTGGGGGACGTTAGAGAAATTTCTGTTTCACAGAGGTACTTTGTGATTTTAATCCCGTCCGAATCTGCCATATCTGTCTTTTCGTTACACGACCTCTGTGAAAATTCCAGAGCAGATGACCTACTGTTCTTCAGCAAACTCTGAATCTAAACCTCTGAGAAATCTAATCCCGTCCGAATGCGAATGTCTGTGTTTGCCGAAAATGTTTTTTTTTTTTTCCGAAACGCGTTTTCTTGTATGTTTTGGTCAACGTGAACTACCGTACAATCTCCAGCGCGCCGGTATTCGAGTTTCTGCTTTCTACGCTCTAATGGAAATCCTCATCCTCAACACGTGGTCTTGCGCAACGCCCACATGTAAAAACACAGACACGCCCACCTCCGTAATAAACACGGAGATATTAGTCCCGTCCGAATCCATACATGAAATGACAGACGTCGGCTGAAAAAAAAATTCAAACTCAAACGTCCCCCAGTAAAACTAGTCCCGTCCGAATAGAGCTTTAGGTTATTGCCTCATGGTTATAGACATGAAAGTACTGATGTCATAATGTGTAAAGGGCCCTCTTGTTCATCTAAGGATTGGACTCTGCTGCCTTTCGGGTGCCTGAGCGGATGGGCGCCGGGCGTGGCCTTAAACTTAAACCGAATAATGGTTAATAGTTTTCTGTGAGAAATGAACTTTTGTGATTTCATGTTGAGTATCAAGTGACATCACATTTGGTGCTTTTTTTTTTTTTTCTTCTTAACATAAATTTGCACCAATTCTAAAAAAATTGTCATAATCGTGTCGGCATGTCTCCGAGAGACGACGGCACAAGGTGCTTGGGCCGGCTCATCGTTGCTTGCTATTATATTTATTCCTTGACATTATTTTAATGAAGATTTATCCTGCTACAGCATATAATACAGGTGGCGGTTAGCATTAGCATTAGCTAAAATGTTACAACTTCCACACTATTCAACTTTACTAGTTTATAGTGTTTAACCTGGCATCTTTAACTCATTTAAAAGCACACCACACCACGCCAGACTTATCTCTTAACTAATACCTCCTAAATAAATTCTAAATATAATTTCTACATTACATTACATTGGTATGTACAGTGTGACGTTTGACGGACTCTCCGATCCCCAGCGGCTTTTCTTTATACTTTACTGAGTCCTAGAAGTGACAGTGAGTTACTATTGCCCCATATATATCAAACGCTCCGTATCGAATTACGCCTTTAATCATATATTCATCTTAAAACTGAATGTGATTGGGAATAATACATGCACGTTGGGCACGAGCAAACACAAGGAAAAGCGATTTGGTTATCAAATTAGCTGAAGAAATGCCCCGTGGGCCCGAACGATAGACCACAAGAGGCTGGAAATTCTTCCCATAATTGGCTTCATAGAAATTTTCTAATGATTTTCCTTGATGATTTAGATCATGATAGTTGTACGATTGTTGGATGCTGTAAGTCCTGACCCTTAACGTTAGCTGCAATATTAAAGATATTTGTTCGTTTCAATGTCGCTCAAAGGCTGTAATTGGTTGTCTTGTAGAGTCACCGTGCATTATTTTATCGATCTAGCCTCATCGTTCGTTTCGAGCAAAGTTCAAGGTTTAGAGTAAAACTGACCGCTCCGCTCATGAAATGAACTCCAGCCGCATCGTCAGTTGAGCCGCAACTCTTTCTCTTTCTTGCATCATCTCTCCCATGAAATCTCTCGACACTTTTTTTTTTTTCTCTCACTGACTTTTTGTTGTTTAACGAAGCAGCTGCACCGCGCGGTTCGTCCGGACGACATTTTTTTCTTCGAATTTAAACGAAAAGTCGACTCGCGCTCGCTTGACAGGAGAGGATGATGAAAATGCAAAACAAGTAGAGCAGTTCCGTCCTGTGAGGTTTTCCGTTTTATCGGCGCACAGATGTAGATGAGGCGGCGGAGCAGGAGAAATGTTCATGTTTTAGGCAACTAACTTCATGTTTCTGGCGACTGGGCAGTATTTGAATTTTTTTTTGGGACAAGGTTATGTAAATCGATGCAGTAAAGCAACAGATGCAAATGATTAGCCTGAGCAAATTCACATAACATGGGATGTCCGACATGCACCAGTTGTCTAACGTCTGTTCCTGAAAATTCATCTTCATGTTTTTTTTCCTAAACAGTAGTAAAGTACAATCAAGAAAATATGTAAAACATCTACCATACATCTCTCTCTCTCTCTCTCTCTCTCTCAGGACTTTAAGGAGCAGATCGTCCACCACGTCGCCACCATCCTTTTAATCAGTTTCTCCTGGTGCGTCAACTATATCCGAGCAGGAACTCTGATCATGCTGGTGCACGATGCTGCAGATTATCTGCTTGAGGTACAGCTCTCAGCATCAGGGTTTAAGGAGTCAGGGGTTGACTCGGTTGCAGGAATTTTTTTTTCCCCCACCTGGACAGGATCGCCGGTTTATTTGCAGGTCAACACTTGACGCTCAATTTAGCAGTGCGAATAACATCTCCCAGGTGGGAGGAATCTGGCAGAAACCCAACACACACACACACACACAAAAATTTACACCAAACACACGAGGGAGAACATGCAAAAACTGCACAGACGGTAGTAACCTGAGCTCTTAGGAGCTGCGAGGCTGCAAAACAACCTGCTGTGCTACAGGCTTTAAACTAGAGCGGTGTTTCTCACTGTGTGGGCTTCCCCCTAGTGGGCTGTAACGGTAGTGCAGGTCATTTATAACAAGTAAATAAGACACTATTAATTTGTTTAAAAAGTAACCAGCTCTAAGAAAAACAAAGCCATGGGAGTTAAACATAGTTCGTCTTAGACTTGTGCGACTTTTCGTGGTCTAAAAGGGAATAATAATGTAGGAAGAAGCAAATTGCACTAGAAAAAGATTAAACAAAACATCTAATGAAAAATTTTTTTCAAATGTGTGAATTATATGGGACATGCAGCAGCTGAAATGAGTGGAATCAGCAGTGGTATTGTCCATGTTTTAAAGCGCAAAGTTAAACCTTATTCATGTGTAAATGAGAAGCAGCAATGTGCAACTGTCGACGTTGTGCTGATAACAGTTGGGGTTAAAGGTCCGGGGCGGCAGTATGGTTAGGTTTGGGAATGACTGATTTTTTTTGTTTTTTACCGTTGTGTATCGTTGTGTCTAACAGTGTTTGGTTAGTACAATAACCAACATGTCGTCATACAAAAACAATTCATTAATTACAAGTTGACTACCAGTATCGCAGTTGTCAGTGGCTAAGAGGGAAGGGATGGCTCCATGACATCTTCCTCATGATAAATCTGTCTCTTCAGGCATATTATGCTCTTGTGTTGCTGTAAAATATTCCAAATATAACTTTGCTTTAAAATAAATAAATTAAAAAAAAGTCGTCGACTCTTTAAAGAGTTCTAATGATGTAAAGTAAAATGCCACCTCATCTGCCCCCTGATGGAATCTCAAAGACATGACACTGAAAAAACCCTCTTCTCTCTCTCTTTCCTGCCCTGTTACAGTCTGCCAAAATGTTTAACTACGCCGGCTGGAGAAAGACATGCAACTACATCTTCATCATCTTCGCCGCCGTCTTCTTCATCACAAGACTCGTCATCCTTCCGTTCTGGTGAGAGACTCTTTCCTCCTGATCAGTGTCGTGATCTATGTTTTTTTTGGTTATTTGATGATTTATTTATTTATTTATTTATTTTATGTCAGATTTAATTCCTTAATTAAATTAGTATTTTAATGCACTAAATTCAGTTTAGCTGTATCCCCTTTTGTGTGTTCCTCTTTCAGGATCATGCACTGTACCTGGGTCTATCCAGTGACCATCTATCCACCATTCTTTGGTTATTACTTCTTCAACGGGCTTCTGCTGGTGCTCCAGTGTCTGCACATCTTCTGGTTTTTGCTCATCCTGCGCATGGCCATCAAGTTCCTCCCGGGCAATGTGAGCCTCTCTTACGTTTTATCCCCTCTCTCTCTCTCTCTCTCTCTCTCTCTCTCTCTCTCTCTCATTCACATGTGCTCTTTTTCTCTTTGCATGTTTTTATCCATGTTCGAAGCCCATGCAGGTTTACTTGACCATCACCTGAACTTGTCTCCAGAGCTAATGCTGAGGGCTTGTCCTAATATTTGCTGATCATAAATCCAGCATGGAAGGAGCGTAGCATACCGTATACACTGCTTGTCCAAAAACAAAGGCGCTCTCACACTTAAGATTTCAGTCAGTCACTTTTAGCTTTGATTTCAGCATCCATCGTGGTGTCCAGGTCATGTGTGAAGATGACTCCTCATGCTCCCAGAAGCACTCGTTCACAATCTGGAGTCCTGTCCACATTTCTTCCAGTTCAGCACTGTCCTAACAGATTTTGAGAAGGAGTCTTAACCCAAGACTTAACCTTATAATTTCAAATCTTCTTGGTTGTTTTCTTTGCTTCATCAGCCCAGTAATGTGGCTTATTACTATTATTATTATAATTTTTTGCGCAGGTAGTATAGTCCCTTTTTCCAGAGCAAGACGCTGCCGAATAAGTAAAGTAACAAACTTTAAAAAATAAAGAAACTCAAGAGACACTATGACTAAAAGCATGTAAATCTATTCAATAACATTTCCAATTTGTCATTGAGAGAATTTTTTACCTGATAGATTTGATTAATAAGTGATTTAACATCCCCCCCCATTTCACTGGTATAAAATGAACAGGGGCAGCTCTGATGGAGTTGGACGGCAGAGAAGGTCACTGGTTCAAACCACTACACCACTAAGTGCAAGACCCTGAACTCTCAGCTGCTCAATACCCATGCCAATTAAATGACCAACAACAACCCCCCAGAAAATGTTCATTGAAATTTTCAATTGCTTCTCTGTTTGTTTTTTTTTCCGTTCCTCTAACTTCACCTCAATGACTTCTTCGTCACGCAGCATATAGTGGAAGACGAGCGGAGTGACCGAGAAGAGACGGACGACTCGTCGGAGGAAGACGAGGCGCGCAAGAGCGAGAGACACCCCAAGACAAAAAACGGGCCGCTGCAGAACGGCCACTCTGCCTCCAACAACAACCACCACCGCAAGACGGAGTGACGGGTACGAGGAGGAGGAGGAGGAAGGAGAGAGAGGAAAGACAGGAGAGGATTAATGGAGATACCGTCCTCTCCAAACACACACATACAAATAGATTGAGGCGTGGTTAGAAGTTACAATTGACCAAGTATCCTTAACCACAACCGAACACTAATCTCGTAAAGAATTTAAGTAATAAGTCACGCTCTAGATGAAATGATCATAAAGGTCAATCTTTTTTTCTTTTTTTTTTTTTTTGGTTCAAGAAAGTGCACTAAAAAATTGTAGTCAAATTTCCAGAGCCAGTGAATCTGAATCGTCCCTGATCTGCTTTGTGTATGTCCTGCCTGTTTTGCCTGGTTAATGTGAAACACTCAGTCGCCGCTCGTCTCGTCTCGTCTCGTCTCGTCTCGTCTTTCTCCTGTTGTTTCTCCTCACGCCTGATCACTATGTAAATATCCGCTAAAGCTTTACCAGCCTTACGAGTTTACCTGAAATCAGAATCAAACACGGAACTGGTTGTGGCCTTCAGCTGCATCTCCGTATATACATTCCTAGTGTATGTATGAATACACACACACACACACACATACGCGCACACACATTCTCTCATGCTGTCGTCAGCCCTCCTGTGTGTACTGCCCAGTTGCACTGTATCTGCACCACCCTACTGCCCTAGAGTTGATCTCGTGTCTTTTGAAGACTAGTAATGAACATCTCTGCCTAAACACACCTGATGTGAAGCCGCGCAGAACAATTAGCACTCTCTTAGGCCCGGCTCACAGAGGAGGCCCCGCCCCGACGCCAAATGGTTAAGTAGTCCGCCTTTAGTGCCTTATATTTTGTCTAGTCCATTTGTCCAGTTTTCGCTGTAATCGGAACTAATTATGTTCGTGCCAGCATTGAAAAACCAACCAACAAATAATAATAATAATAATAATAATAATAATAATCATATTAATAAACAAAATCATCTCAGTTAAAAGTTTGCTCATAGTCAAAGACGAGAGGGAAAAAAAAACCTTGTGACATTTCAGTCTTGCTTATTTTTTTAATTGTAATTTCCCTGTTGTTTTGTCTTGCTCTTATTGTTAATACTGTACTCCTGAATCTTACTCTGATTAATTTGATTTTACTGTTTTATTGTTTTTTTTAATGTTTGTTTCCATTTTGTTATTTTATATTCGTCATCCATGTTTGGTTTTTTTTTTTCTTTTTTTTTTTCTCGTTAAGATTCCAAGAAGTTCCAGTTTTGTTGATAATATAATTCAAGAAAAACAAACAAACAAGCAAAACACCACCACAATTATCTTGGTGATCAATTTAGGTGTTGAAAATTTTCAAGGTGAAATTGTACATTTTGGGAAAATGCATAAAGGCTTTGATAGGAGGAAAAGAAAAAAAAAACAAACATTTCCAATAAAAACAAACAACTTCTGTAGCAAAATAAAAATGTTTTACCAAATAATGTCTCAGAAGGTAGCAGGTCGTCGAGCTTTCGTGTGTCAGTTGTAGTATTAATACGATGAAGAGTCAGTATTTATCGCTCGTTCCGGATGCACTTTATAACACTTGATGTATAGAAATAAAGCCTCAAAATAAAGGTTGAAGTGCTTGACAGTCGAGTCGATCTGTAACACTATGCGTCTCAACGAGGCTGATCTAGACACGTGAGCTTTATGGGTGTAAACAGGGCCGTTAACAGTCCCACTCAAGCGCCGTACCGCTCTGAACTCTAGATTTACATCCAGTGTTGGAATTAAAGGTGAGAATGTACCTGAGAATAGGAATAGGAATAAAATATATGATTATGCATAAGGTTTACAAGTTTAATTTTCTGCAGCTAACGAGTGTCGCCCTCTGGTTTTAGGTCTCCTTACCGCTTTATTTCTTAAACGCGCGTTTTAGTTACCTCACATTCATGCCAGTCAGTTTAGCTTCTTCATCCTAAACACTGAAAAGCAGTCATGTTTGGTTTAACTGGAATGAAAAAAATTTACTCTAATGAGCAGATGAATTAAAAAAAAAAGAAAAGCAAACCATAGCAAAGCTGATGTAAAGAGATTTAAAGTCTCAGACTGCGTTTACTCTTAATTTTTTTCCTTTTTTCTTTTTAAATTCTTGTTGTTGTTTTTTTTGTCATCGTTCTTGCCTTGCCTTTCTTCCTCATGTAAAATAATCACCCCTTATAAGATAATGCCAAAACCAATCCAACCAAATAAATACTGCCATCTGTTGTCTACATCCATGATACACACAAAAACATGATCAGTGTCGCAACTGCCAGTGTTTTTATGTTGTACTTTGTATCATATGCAATTTAAGATAAAAGACTGTGGATAACCAAACCTTTCGCTTTTGTGTCTTTTGTTTTTGTTGTGGGTTGGGAAAGAAGGTTGGTGGTTGGAATGTGATTTGTAAGTTGTTCCTGATTGCTCCTGAACCATCCATGTTGTTCTGTTCCCTTTACGAAGCACAAGGCTGAATCCCAAATCCTTCTTTAACCCTTGGTATGTGGTACAAGTGATCGGACATGCTACATAATGCACTAGCTTTCTATTTAACGCTATTTAGGATTCAACCCCAGAGCCTGGACAGTATGTAGCAGCGCTGGTATTCCGAAGTGGAAGTATAAAGTAAACCTTGTAAGTTTCTCAGGACCGTCCACCACCTGCCTCGTTTGTTCTCAGCTTTTTGGCTACGAATTTAAAAACTACTTTCACGCCTGTGAATTTGCCAGCTCCTTACCAGTCACTGGTAATTAGTTCCAGCCGTGAAAGGATTTGTGTTGGAGGAGCGAAATAACTGGTTAAATAAAGACAAATCAAAATCTCACATACTCATTCATCGCCTATAAGGTTTTATCCTGGATACAGGATTGCGGTGGTCCTGGAGCCTATCCCAGAGGACTGGGACTTAGTCACTGGGTTAATTAATGGGTATCACAGTGGCTACCAAAGTTCAGCAGGTTTCGAATATCATGTTAATATATACTCCTGGGATGATATAGTACAGGCAGTTCCATATCATGTACTGTGTAACATATTTCCATGTTCCATAGCTATGTACCATATTAGAACCATATAGTATAGTGTGGTATACTGAGTATATAAGTACCATGGTACCTTCAGCATGATAAAAAAAAAAAAAAAAATTATGGGAAGAAATGCAAATCAGTGTTAAGGACTTTCGATCACCCATCGTCCCCCTGAAGCGAGGTGTTCCCCAGGGATCTGTTCTTGGCCCACTATTATTTACAATTTACATAATCCCACTCGGTCTGATCCTTCAACGTCATGGTCTTAACTATCACTTTTATGCCGACGATATTCAACTTTATTCCCTCTGTAGACCTACTCCATCTGTCCAAACTGACAAAATCTCTTGCTTGCGTGAAGGACATTAGTGATTTGCTTAACTTAAATTTTCTGAAACTTAATATGGACAAAACCGAGATAATTTTCATTGGAACCCCAGTACTCACCAGCAACATTTCCGCCAATTTCACCTGCGAGATTGCTGGCTCTCACATCAGAACATCAACTTCTGTAAAAAATTTAGGAGTAATCTTCGACCCCACACTCTCCTTTCAGTCTCACATTAAATCCGTCACTAAATCTGCATTCTACCATTTACATCGCATTGCCCAACTGCGTCCCTTCATCAGTACCAAAGATGCTGAAACTGTCATCCATGCATTCGTCTCATCACGCATTCATTTCTGTAATGCCCTTTTCACTGGTCTACCTGCCAGTCCCATCGCTAGGTTACAATAATTTCAAAACTCTGCGGCTAGAATACTGACTCCTACTAAACGCTCTGCTCATGTAACCCCAATCAATGTATGATCTCCATTGGCTCCCAGTTGCCTACCGTGTTAAATTCAAACTTCTTCTCCTTGTTTTTAAATCTTTAAATGGCTTAGCTCCTCTAAATGCTCTCTACATCTCGACCCGCTCACTACATTCTTCCGATTCTGGCTTCTCTTCAATGGGGGGCAGATCATTTAGTGTTGCTGCACCCAAACTTTGGAATTCTCTACCACACTCTCTCTGTTCCGTTAATAACATCTCAGTATTTAAATCTTTACTCAAAACTCACTTTTTTCCTGAATGTTACACCTTCGATTCGTTAAACTGAACTCCTCTGCTTGTCTGTCTCTTAAGTGTCTTTTGTCAATGTCTGTTCGTATTATCTATTTTTGTTTACATTCATTGTAAAGTGTTCTTGAGCTCTGGAAAGGCGCTATATAAAAAAAAAATATTATAAAAAAAAAAAATTATTAGTGTATCTTTAATCTTCACGAAATCTTGGCGATGCATTATGAAAAGTTTTTTTTGTTTGTTGTTTGTGCGAGGACACAGTGCTAACCACTACACCAAACTGTGCCGCCTTGAATCGTAATCTGTTGAAAATAAATGCCGTTTGTGGAACTGTTGTATAAAAGCATCATAACACTCGAGGAAAGTTCACACTTATTCCTGTCCAAGGTTTCATTTATCAGAATTTACATAACACTTGTGAGGAAGGGTTAAGAAAAAATGTAAATAAAAAAAGGAATACTCCTTAAACCTGAAATTCTTTATCATGTTCTAAATAAAACACGTTCTTTAGTCTTATTTAAAACTTTTTTTTTCAATTAGATGCTGATCGGTTAAATTACACATTGTAGCACAAAAGATAATTAAATCGATCCATCTACTTGTACACGACAAACCCAATTCCATGTTTCACACCAAATGCCGAATTAATTTTATTCAAAGCACACGCCATAGTCACACACTGAGGCATAAGCTTTTACTATAATTGACCTTGGACGCTTTTCAGCTCCTGCATTGATGTCTTCGGATCAGTTACCGTCATAGTATTGGTGAACTTTTGTGTGAGGATAGTGTGTATGTGTGTTGGTAAGGATGGAATCCTGGAACTATAATCAGTAGTAACACTTCCAGAGAACAAGCCTATCTGTCTGTCTGTCTGTCTGTCTGTCTGTCTGTCTGTCTGTCTGTTCCAGTCGTCTGTGTTCCTGTTTCTCAGCTTCCTCAACACCTGAACTCCATGTGCATCCCTCTCACCCCCTGCTAGTGTAAACAGAGTACCTCTGCAAAGCCTTATTGAAAGAAGAGAAGCAGATTCTGATGTGATGTGTTTGCGTATGTGTGTGTGTGTGTGTGTGTGTGTGAGAGACAGGTGAGTTAGCATTAGTGTTGTTGAATTCCATTACAGGTTCAACTACAGTAACTTGCTTATAGGAAATTTCCAAGGACATGAACACATGTCTTTTTCTTCTTTTAAATGTGCATTATGATGACGACGTGAAGGATTTTGCTTGCGATTCCTTCCAATTAAATACACAGTAAGTAGACAGAACTGTACTAATGAATGTTTGATATTTCTTCATCTTGAGGAAAGTACATAAAAAAAATCTGTCTTTCTTTCTTCTTTTGAATCACGTAGTTCATACTATAATTACTCATATGATATTTGGTATTACGATGACTTTACGAAGTTGCTTAATGATTACAGACATACTGTATGTTATTATAGACAATAATGTTAATATATGTAATTTGATCATTTAATGCAAGATCTTTGGTTTCTGAATTTCTCTTCATATTGCCGGCATGTTACTGGATTCAACTTTGTACTGGACCTACAGTATAAGAAATTTTACTATATGTGAATGTTTAATATAATACACCATAGTATTACAACCATTACTATGGTGGACTCAAAGGGGCTTTTTATGCACTTCAATGGAAATACGATGGTAATTAGTGGGTATCACAGTGGCTACCAAAGTGAATACATGACAGTACAGGCAGTTCCATACCATGTATAACATATTTTTGACCATGTTGCATAGGTAGAACCATCGCTGTACAAAAGTATGTACCATATTAGAACCATATAGTATAGTGTGGTATTCTTATGCGTATATAAGTGTAGTATATATAGTATATAAGTACCATGCAGCATGATAAAAATGTATTTTCTGGGAGGAAATACAAATCAGTGTATCTTTAATCTTCAGGAAATCTTCGTGATACATTATGAAAAGTTTTTTTTTTTTTTTCCAACAAATTGCCAAGAATTGGCCCATGCGTTCATAGATATGGCTTGATAGAAGCCTTCTCTATTCTTTATTCTCCAGAAGTGATGCAGACACACTAGCCTCGCTTTCTAGGTGATCGGGTTTCGTTACACGTTACGTAGTTGGCATCTGCACCTCATTTCTGGAGTTGCTTTTATTAGGCATTTACTGAATGCCCACTGTATGCCTCAGAAATGAAATCGCCATTTGCCTCGATTTCAAAATATTAGCCTAGTTTGTATGGTTTCATGTTTATTATAAATGATTACAATTCGATTCTTTTATTTTATTTTATGCAGCGCAAAGATGGACTTTCAGTGATCTCTGCTCAGTGCATTGGTTTGGAAATGAGTCCACCTGGGTTGAACTTTCCTGTACACAGAACCTGATCCCAGGCAAAATGCTGAGAAGCCAGAACCAGAACTTTCTACAGATTTTTTACTAAATAAAATGTAATAAAAGCTAATTCTGCAAAACATACACTCGATTTGTGCAAACTTTCATTAGATGCCAATGAATTTGACAATATAAAGACTCGTAAGACTGTGTTGGAGTGAAACGTCTCCTAATTAGTCCGTGGATCAGTAGACATTTCAGCTAATTACCGAAGAGTAGGATCACATTCCTGCCCCCCCCCCCCAATGGCCTCTAATTTTACATCTGGCCTCCAAATGGTACCAATGTTTAATCTGGAACAGTAGACTCTGTTTCCTTTGATGAGCGACATCATTTCCTCTGAGGTTCATGTTTCTTGGTGGCGCCTGGTCATTCCCTGCGCGGTTTCAGCACTTCTCCCTCCCTCTTGAGGTGTTGGGGTGTTGGGTGCCTTGTTTTGGTTGGCCTGGATGTTTGCCCTGCCTGAGAACAAAAGGCTAGGAAGCTTTGAGCCTCTACACTCATCACTATCCAACCTCCTGTTAAACTATTGATAAGAACTTAAATGCCATTGGGAGGTCGGCCTTTCGTGCTATTACGGTGATGAGATAGAAGGAACAGGAGGAGAGGAGTGTTGTTAATATGTATTAAAGGGGATCTATTATCAGATTTCCCCTCTATTGTGACCTCATATATCACAAGGCTCGGTACTCCCCCTGGCTCGGTACTCAGCTCTGCCCAGTTCTGCCGTTCATTGGGCGCCATTTTAAAGAGCTACAATAAATAAGGTTAGCGGGTGGACGCTAACTTCTAATGCCTAACCTACATTAGCCTTCTATGGTCTGTTAGCAGTTAGTGTCTAATGGGTAACCTAGCCATATTCAGCGCTTACTGTGTTTTAACTGTTGTATTGATGAATATTGAGGATGCCATCATGTATTAAAGATCTAGACAACATTTTCCCTCTTATTTTATTATGCTGGTGGTAAAAACCTGATAAGAGATGAGAAATGCTTTATAAGATCCTGAAATTTTCCAACCCAGTACAGTAAGAGGGAGAGCGAGGATCTCCAATGAAGTTGAGTAGGTTTGTATGATCATCTCTTGGACCTTGGTGCAAGAAGTGCACAGGAAGTGCAAATAGTGTAAAACCTGTTTTGTGAATCTCCTATATTGAACTTTTTCATAATATTAAGATACTTTTTTGAGATACTGAATTTTGGGTTTTTCATTACCTGTAAGATGTTTCATAATTAAAAAAAAAATTACTGAAATAAATAAACTTTTCAAAGATATTCTAATTTATTGAAATGTACCTGTATTTATTTCTCTCTCTCTCTCTCTCTCTCTATACACAAAGTATACAGTACTGTATGTAATAAAACCTGTTGTCCCTTTTCACACAGGAGATGTTAACCAGTGTGCATTTCTTCACCTTAAGTAACCCAGACACCAAGTATAACTGAAGGCTGGACTCTAACTGGACTTGGTACGTTTTCCATATCAGCACATCTTCCGCTTAATCTCTGACACACCTCGTTAAAGCAACAAACACATCACGCTGGTATACCGGGCCATGAAGAGATTAAGTTAACCCAGGAACCAGTAACGCTACTACAACTGATACGACTTCACCGAGATCCTGAGCGTCATTTCTACAACATGGACCATCCATCAAAAACACAATCTTCTTTAGAGATCGATGTGGATTTAGGATTTGCGCTCTTTTTCCTCTTCCTCCTCTGCCTCTTCCTGGTCATCACAGTCGTCCGCTGTGCACAAACGGTGGTCGACCCTTACGGCTCCATCCCCACCTCCACTTATCAGGAGGAGCAGATCACTAACTGACGGTTGCTGTGGCCCATCCCACGTAGTGAACTCACTGCAGGTGTTGGGCCTGAGATTTTGTGAGGACCAGATGTGCAAGTTTGGAGGAATTTCGATTAGTGGACGTTAAACATAAATTCTTACTCTCAGATTTGTTAAAAATCTTACTCTGAGTTTTAATTAAAAAAAAAAAAAAACTCTTTTGGTAGTCGTTTCTACCAAAATGTTTTACATTTAAGATTTTAAAGATTCTTGACCTTGTTTTTGTGGATTCGAGAGAATGAATGGCACTGTAAAGGAAATGATGCTCATGCCAAATCAGTGTCTAAGACTTTTGCACAGTTTCAGACCAACTCATCATGCCGTGCTTGAAGTCACACACACACTTTTTTTCTCATTTGATGTTAAAAATTGACGTCGCATAGTGCTACTCTCATACTGTATAATAACATAAAAGACAGATTGAGTTGATGAATGAGCAGGTGTTCCTATTAAAGTGGACAGTATGTTTATTCAATATATTTAAAAGACAACTCTTTTTTTATTTCTCAGAATATTGTATGCCTTTTTAATTATTCATGTCACTGTACATAACATTGGTGGTGTGTCATAGTGACATTGTCAGCTTCATGGAAATTATTTTCAGTACCAATAAGATCTCAGATTTCTTCTCTATTCACAAATTGTTGTGAAATGAAATGTATAAAACACGTCAAAGTCCTTATAGCATTTCTAATATGTAGTCCAGCTTCAGTACACACAACTCTAACATTCAATCCAGGAATTAAAAATTTGTGAAGCTTCCAATTATGGTCGACTTTTTCATTTGAAGACTTTCTGAAACTATGAACCTCTGTCATAACATGACATACTGGGAGTGAATGTTATTAATGATGATTATTGGGTTCAGACTTTGTGGATTCTTAAAAATTCACTTAAAGCATTTAAAAACTGACCACGTCTTCTTTCAGGTGAGATGTTGCCTGTACACATGTCCTGAAAGTGTAGCCTACTTTTAACCACACACACACAACTCCTGAAAACACGGAACGGTGAAATTGAGAACTAAGGTGTAAATCGATCTGTTCGTGTGGTGCACCGCTGTCCTTCAGTGATCTGTCCTGCTGATGTGGACATTAGTACATCACACACCTCACAGTGACAGCTTAAACATGGCTAAAATACAGAAACTGTGATCACACCTGCAGACTAATTCATTAAATGATATTTAATCATGGCTACTGACAAAAGGTTCATGGTTGACATTCAAAAGGGTGAATTCCACTGAACTGGAAACCACAAAACATGGAAAAAGTTTTCGTGGATTTTTGAAAGGTATATTTATATTAGAATAAACATAAAATAAATAAATAAACATGCGTATTTTCCATAATTGTGATTTGTCGTCATTCCTATGAAAATATTTAATGATTTAATTTAATTACTCACACAATTGAGAACTAATTGCACTCAGAGTTTCTAATTCAGTCTGTACAGTCTTTAATTTATCCTGCATAATTTATACACTTCATACACTTTTATTTAAATTCTCTTCTATTTGGCAACATTGTAAATATTGCAATTTACTCATCGTTTTTTTAATGTATGTTTTTGAAGTTCATATCCTTAATAACTGTATTGGAATATTCTATTTTTAATTTAACTGTACTCTCCAGTGGCGGCACGGTGGTGTAGTGGTTAGCACTGTCGCCTTGCACCGCCAGGGTCCGGGTTCGATCCCCGGCCAGGCTCGATTCCCGTCTCTGTGTGCATGGAGTTTGCATGTTCTCCTTGTGCTTGGTGGGTTTCCTCCGGGTTCTCCGGTTTCCTCCCACAGTCCAGAGACATGCAGGTTAGGCTAATTGGTGTTCCCAAATTGCCTGTAGTGAATGAGTGTATGTGTGTTATGTATATTTATGTATATACACAAATTAGTGTGTGTATGTGTCTGTGCCCTGTCCAGGGTGTACCCTGCCATGTGCCCTAAATCTCCTGGGATAGGCTCCAGGCCCCCGTGACCCTGAATACAGGATTAAGCGGTATAGATGGTGAGTGAGTGAGTGTACTATCCAGTTTAATTCAATTCAATTCAATTCAATTTTATTTGTATAACGCATTATAATCATTGTCGCAAAGCAGCTTTACACAATCAAAAGAATTACAGAAGTTTATATGAAATGTGAATGTGTATGAATTCAAAATAATAGGATTTATTTCCTTGTTTTTATGTCAAGGGCAGGTGTATAAGCATTTTCCTACATAGAATACTCTGTATGGCTGTGTATGTGAGTTCCACAAACTACATGCTTATAGTGCCCTCTTCTGGTTGTAAAATTGCATTACACATGACAAAAATCACAAATGAAAACAATCAAACCAACAAACAAAATAAATTATATAAATCATGCTTATTTCCCATAATTCTACTTTGTGGTCATACTTTTTATTATTATTAAAATTAAATAATAATAATAATAATAATAATAATAATAATAATAATAACTACTTATGAGATAATGATCACCAAAGGAGACAAGTCTGTACAACACTGAATTATCATAATATACATATTTGATTCTACATACTCCAAACATAAAAAAAAAAAATAATTCATTCATTAGTTAACACACCAACATAATAATAATGAAGTAAATTAAATAAAAACTTTAATGATACAGATGTGTTGGCTTCAGCAGTGTTGCGCGTGACTTCATTTAAAAGGTGAACAAACGTTCCAGAAAACTCTCCGCCAGCGTACGTCGTGCTCTGCGCATGCGCTGAGAGTAAAGCCCGCGCGCGCGCACACGTGGGTGTAACTGTGCGAGAGAGAGAGAGAGAGAGAGAGAGAGAGAGGAAGAGGGTGGGGGCGGGGGTCGACGTCACAATCGGGGTCACGTGTGAGCGACTTCCCAGTTTAAACAGTGTTGTACAGAAGGAATTAGAAGCGTCACTGATGTGTGACTGAGAGCGATGGAGATCTGCAGAAGATTTAAATGTATGTTTTGCTGTTGGGGGAATGAGAAGGATCTGGAAATGCAGACTCAAGTGCAGGAGTTGCAGGCAGCGTTGGAGAAGGCAGCGAGAGAGATAAAGGAATGTAAGATGAGGGAGAAAAGGATAATGGAAGATAGAGACTCGTTGGCGAGGAAGCTGACGGAGCTGGAGTCCGATATAGCGTCTAAGCAGAAGCAGTGGGAGCGCGACCTAAAGCACTGGGAAACCAGACTTGAGCTGAAAAGCTTCGAGTATAATGCTTTAAAGACGCTATGGGACGAGCAGAGGATGGTCGCAGAGAAGGAGCGGGAGAGTTTTGACAAGGAGCGAAATGAACTAAAGAATAAATTTCTCCACTTCGAGGCCTCTTGGGTTTGTGAGCAGACCTACGCGGAGCAGGCTCAACCGGAGGCAATCTCCAAAGTGGTCCAGCAGTGTGACGACAAGTTCGAGGCATTTCTGGAAGGTCTGCAGATAGAGTGAACCGAAGGGACAGATTGGGGAGGGTGCGTTTACTTAACATTACCAGATTTTGGAAGGTGCCCTTTTCCAGAGTGGTCTCGCAATGGTTAAAGGGTCCAGAGACTAACAATGACCGAGCTCAATGGTTAAGGCATTGGGATATCCATTGGAAGATCCCAGGTTCAAGATCCAGTGCCACCAATTTGCCACATTTGTGTTCTTGAGCAAGGATCTTAACCATCAACTACTCCGCTGTAGAATGAGATAAAATGTAAATCAGTCTGGCCTCTATCTATCTATCTATCTTGTCATCGGCTTCTTTCAGATATCTTGCTGGATAAATAAAACCGATCGTCCGTGTGAATAGAGAAGAAATCTGAGATCTTACTGGTACTGAAAATAAGATTTGGACACCGCTGCTATGTGAAGAACAGTGGACGTGGAGGGCACCATTTCTGTGTTCATCTTGGGTCCCCAAACTGCTAAATCCAAATCTAATTAAAAGTGGACCTTGCATGCCATTGAGATCAAGGGGGCTAGAAAGGAGGAATTAAGTTGGAAGGTAGATGAGGGAGATCAAGACCAGAAGGTGGCATTGGTGCAACATAGTGGATGCCAACCACTGGGAAACACCAAGGAGACAAGACAAATCTGATTTGCTTGTTCATGCCTTTGGACAAAACATAAATGGAAAAAATGCAGGCAATGTTTTTCTTTTTTTTTGTGTCTTTTTTGTGTTCACGCCTACACACCGGAGATCCATGTGAATGTCTAAACATGGCTAAGGTTTTGTAATATGTTGTGAACTTTGCCATGCCTCTATAGGTCTATTAAACAAGCCCCTCATTGCGCTTCCTGACGTCTTACATGCCTGTGTCCAGACGAATGTACATGCAAACAGCCTGTGTCTGCTCGAACCCTTTTGTTCATCCGGAAAAAATAATAATGTATTTTCTATTATCTGTCTGTCTGCGGGTCTCTCTATGACTTACACTGATCAGCCATAACATTATGACCACCTGCCTAATATTGAGTAGGTCCCCCCTTTTAGCACCTTTCTATCACAACAAGCATTAACCTTTTTATCACCCCTCATGTGCATCAGTGAGCCTTGGTTGCCCATGACCCTGTTGCCAGTTCACTGGTTTTCCTTCCTTCGATCACCTTTGGTATGTCCTGACCACTGCCGACCGCGGACATCCTACAAGAGCTGCAGTTTTGGACTTGCTCTGACCCTTTCCTCTAGCCATCACAATTTGGCCCTTTTCAAAATCACCAAATATTTCCACTTTCTTCCACTTCCAACACGTCATCTTTAGGAAATAAAAGACAGCAAGTGAACCTTATATCCCACCCACTTCCAGCCAGCATTGTGACAAGATATTGGAAATGTAGCTACTGTGAGAAAGACCATATTGTGATGGCTAGACAACTAGGTCAGAGCAATTCCAAAACATTTAGGGCATTTGGAAAGAAAAAAACAAACTACTAATGCTTCTGCCTTTATGTGTGTGCGTATTAATATACTTCGTAGAACTATGGATGGATATTAAATTTTATTACAGATGGGAATCACCAGGGATTTCCTAATATGATGTTATACATATAATATGTACATATACATATTACATACATATAAATATTTCCGATTTGATTTGTATCATGATGCTGTAACTATTACAATTTTGTAAATATTGAAATATGTTAAATTGTTATGAACCATGTTTAATAAAAAATAGGTACTGTACATCTCTAATGCTTTATTCACAACAGGTGCACAACTGAGTAAAACCTGAGAAATGAATAGCCTATGAGTTCTACCATATTCCCCCCCTAAAACAAAACAATGGCATGATTTAAACAATAAAGAAAATCTTTTAATTTAACAGTATACCATTTAACCTAAAATTAAATGACACAAAAAGTGCTATATTTTCTGTAGAAATTGCATTGGCTACATACTGTACATCAAAGTAGTGTTTAGGGATGACTAAAATTTTATGCAAAACCAAGAGCTGGTTAATATGCTTGACCATGAACTCCTCTACTCTCCACGATGATGTGAGAGACTGATAAAGTCATACAGGAAATAATTACTTCAAGTTGTTGCTGCTAAATGTGGATCTACAAGCTCTTATGGAGTATGGAATTATGGCCAACATTATGGCCAACATGCATCCACTACATATTCGTGTAAAACCATCATCGTGGCCGAGCCAAAATGAGTCAAATACAACCTCAGACAAATAACAACACATTTTTTTTTTCACTGTACTACTATTTACTTATTATTTACTATGATATTTGTCTGAGGCTGTATTTACCTAATATTGGCTCTGTGGTAATTATGTTTTTAAACTAAAACACATAGAATAAAGAAAGGAGGGCTGGGGTACTAACTTTTGAACATGTTTGTATGTATCTCATGTAACCACGACAACAGGTATAAATAAGCATTAGTCTGTTTTTTTTCCACTGCGCTTTTAGCATTATTATAAAAATAAATAAACCTGGCTTTATCATTTTAAAAATAGATAAATACACACTAGTCAGACTTTTCTTTCCATATAAACATTCAGATAATTAAAAATGTACTTTCATTCTTTTATTTCTTATATTTCCTGAAGACCTGAAAGCACACAGTGCATATTTCGGGTATTTACCCTGTGCATGCTTGTGCGTGAGTATTGCGTGTTGTCATGCCGTGCGCCTGTGATGGGGGTGCACCCAAATCGAATATCGCCCAGCCGCCGGACGTCATGGAGGACCCGTCTGAGGCAGCTGGGACTCCCACAGAGAGAGCTGGGAGGGGCCGGTCCGGCCATCGCCCGAAAAGAGAGTTAGCGCGAGCGAACTATGCAGGAGCTGCAGTCCACACGGACCACGCTGCCACTCTGCCCGTCGCCACAGCTCACCAGCCTGTGCCTGCATGCCAGCGGGGCACTGCCCACCAGACCTGCACGTGCACATTTTTCTTTCCATCCTATATCCTTTAACATTTTACTTCCCCATTTTTCCTAATAAAATTACCCGTTTTTCCCGTAAGACCTCACCTCGTGTCCGTGCTTTATGGTAATAGTGCATGCCATTGACTCGTGTTCACAACTTTTTGTGTGCATGCCACTGACCAGCATGTGTCTCCTACCTATCATGTGCAAGACACTGTCTATCATGCGTGCACTACTTATCCCCTGCATGCCATTGAGTATCGTGTGTCCACTTGTGCCAATCTCTAAGTAGCACTAAGTACTACTTTTCTCATGCATTCCACTGATTAGTGTGTCCACTGCTCATGTCATAGATGCCGCTGCACAGCATGTGTCCCCTATTTATCTCATGCATGCCATTGTTTATGTTTTGTCAATAATTATCCCCTGCATGACACCGAATAATGTGTCCACTACTTTTTTCATGCCTGCCCTGTCTATTATGTGTTCACTTCTTAATCTGTGCATAGCACTGAGTAGCATGTGTTTCACTTGCTTATGTCATAATCTGACCAGCGTGTGTCCACTACTTATGTCATGCATGCCATCCTGTGCATTGTGTGCCCACGAAATAGTGTTTGTCCACTACTTATGCCATGCATGTCACTGATTATCATATCTGCACTACTTATCTAATAAATGCCACTGAGGTTTGTGTCCTGCATGCCACTAATTATCATATATCTAATACATGCCACTAATGATCATATATTCACTACTTATCTCATGCATGCCACTGATTAGTATATAACCACTATTAATCTCATGCATGCCACTGAGTAGTGTACACTACTTATCTAATACATGGCACTAATGATCAAATCTCTATGACTTATCTAATGCATACCACTGATTATCATATATCCAATACTTATCTCATGCATGCCACTGAGTAGTGTCCACTACTTATGGCATGCATGCCACTGATTATTATATATCGACTATTTATCTCACGCATGCTATTGATTATCATATATCCACTACTCATCTAATGCAGGCCATTGTTTACTACTTAACTCACAAAGCATACCACTGATAAACATATATTCACTACGTTTATAACGCATGCCACTATGTATAGTGTTAACTACTCGTGTCATGCATGCCACTGATTATGATACTGTATATGCACCACTTTTCTCATACATGCCACTTGATGATCATGTGTCCAATATCTCTGACTTATGTCTCTCTCAGATTTCCTTAACAAACATTCTGTGAGATCCTCATATCTCTTTTGTCCCTGGTCCCTTATGGTCCGTAATGCATTTTTAACTGGGGAGGTATCGGCCGAGTCGGTGCATCAGCAGGGCCTCAGTGCCTTGCAGGTCTATGGGTGGCTTCTGCTCCGGTGTTTGGATGCGCTTCCCGTGATACTCGCACATCTTCCCAGTCGTCGGGAAGTCGTTCTCCCAGAAGCCCTCGTACACCTGACACTTGTCCTTGTAGACGAAGCGTCCGTGTCCGTGCTTCTTCCCGTCCTTCATGTAGCCCTCGTACCTGTTCCCGCTCCTGAGCACCAACACGCCCTGGCCGTGAGGTTTATCCCTGCACCACGCTCCTTCATAAACGTCCCCGTTCTCGTACGCCATCTTCCCGAATTCGCTCCGCTCGTTCTGCGCCCACATGCCCTCGTACCGCGCCACGTCGCTGTAGAAGTAAGTCCCGAATCCGTCCTTCTTGTCGTTCCTCCACCCCCCGAAATACACTTTGGAATAAATCTGGGTCGACGGCTGGCGTCTGTACAGAGTCCCAAATCCGTCCCGCGCGTCCTGCTTCCACTCGCCCTCGTACCTGACCCCGTCCCTCTTCCACACCTGGGTCCCGTAGCCGTGTCTCAGGTCATTCTGCCACTCTCCGGTGTAACTGTCCCCGTTAGGGCTGTAGATGGCGTGGTAGAGGCCGTTCTTCTGCGCCATGTCCTCCAAACGTTTGAAACGGGACTCTTTGGTTTTTAATTTTCCGATCAAAGCCATTACACGTCACAGAGACTTTGAACATCAAACATGCGTCTTTTTTTTTTTTTTTGTTCCGTCGTTGTTTCTTTAACGTTCCTAAGCTTCGTATTTGATTCTTGTTTTTCTTGTTCTTGTTTTTTACGGCGGTTGGGATCCAGTAAGTTGAATTGCCGCCAAATTCTGCCCTTTATCACGCGCGCTGTTTCGGAAGCGTCTGCCCTACAGCGTTCTTTATTACGTCATGGGGTTCCATTTAGTCTGAGGCGTCGTGCGCATTAAACCCCCCCCCCCCCCCCCCCCCCCCCCCCCCACACACACGGTTTAGATGGTTGTAGAAATTGTTCAATTATATTTTTATCGTAAGTGTAACCGTAATTTCTTTGAAAGCAAAAATTCTCATATTCCGACTAGG
>QMIH01000855.1:136823-157347 GCA_003987875.1 Clarias batrachus
AACTTATCGTCTATACCGCTTTTTATCCTGTATACAAGGTCACAGAGGGCCTGGAGCCTATCCCTGAAGAGTTAGGGCACGAGGCAACATTATTTGCTCCTGGTGATGGCCCTGTTACTATTTTTGCACGACTCAGTGAACGCTTCTTAAGCGGCAGAGTAAATGGGCGCATGTCTTTCATGATAAAATACCCCAATGCCAGAAATCCCAAATCTGAGTTTAACCTTCTCCAGGGTGACATCAAATAAACATGGCTGATCAAATCAGACATGAAAAAAAATGTAAACCTCCCTCACTCATCATCTATACCCATATCCCAGGAGACTTAGGGCACAAGTCGGTGTACACCCTGGGCAGGGTGCCAATCCATCATAGAGCAGACATACATCAATTTGTGGGAATGCCAGTTAGCGTACTGTGCATGTCTTTGGACTGTGGAAGGAAACCCAGAAAGCAGAGGGAGAACATGCCTACATGCACACAGATCCGAGTCGTGAATCAAACCCTGGAAGTGCAAGGCGACAGTGCTAACTAACCACTATGCCATGTTGCCGCCATGTGTACACCTAGATCACTTAAATTATTCAATGTAACAATTATACTAAACCTTTGAAATTCCATAATACCATTAATGTAAAAATATCCAACACTATTACATATGTGTTGTGAATGATTTATTTATAGTGAGCTTCATAAATTAGTGTTTTGCAACAAACTCTAAAACAAAGTGCATCTGGCCCTTGTGCAGAATTCTAATCCTACTGTGATGTCCAGATTCCAGATCAGATCAAAAGAAATATGTAAAATAAAATAGACTAATAAAACAAATAAATTATCACACACAAGTGGCATACGATTAATGATACTTTATTTATTTCACTCTTTCCACAGCTTCTCCAATGAGTTTTTGTTCCTGCTAGTTATTATTTTCCTTATTGTGAGTTAAAATATTAAAGCTCTATTATATAGATACAGAATTTCTGATCTCACTTACTCATTGTCTGTACCACTTTATCCTGTATTTAGGGTCATGTGGGGCCTGGAGTAAACTCCATGCACACAGAGAGGGGACTCAAACCCGGACCATGGAAGTGCTAACCACCGTGCCGCCAATGTCTGAGCTGCTTACGTTTAATTATGTAACATACTTTATGGGTATAAATAAAAGGTATAATAAAAGTACATGCTGTCCATTTTTATGAATAACACATATTTAATCCACCAATCATGTGGCAACAGCACAAAAAAATCATGCAGATACAGATCAAGAACCTTAGTATATCATATAATATTCACATCAAACATCAGAATGTGAAAAAAAAGTGATGTCTGACCGCCGCAGTTGTGGTGCCAGGTCAGTTAAGTTTTCAGAAACTGATGTACTGAATTCTGGTCAGCTAACTGAGACTGTGTCTTCCACAACTGTGGGGTTTTGTAATAAAATTACAAAGGAGAAGTTACAGAAAACTTATTAACAAAACTTTAAATGTATTACAGAAAAAATAGGCAAAGCTGAATGTACAATAGGCTCAAAATGAATATACTGGCACTCCAGGAGCTTAACCTATGGAAACTTTCATAACTTCAGACAGTTTCCCTATTTTAGGATCATGCTTTAATGTAAACTCTCTGCAAACTACCTATATTTAAAACATTCCATCGGATAATTCCTGCATTGATTAATATCTTTCAGCTACAATATTTTATTTAACTGATGCAGTGCGGAGCTTCTCATTTCTTAAACCCGTACAGTCTTATGCAAAACTTCAGGCACCCCTTGATAAATAACAGATTTTGGTGGTGGTCTTAATTGAAAAGATGTTAACACAGTCTCTCTTGGAATTGGAAAAAATGCACTATACTTTCAGCAAAAATGTTTGTGCATTCTTTCCATTTCCAAGAGAGACCATGCTAACATCTTTTCAATTAAAAAAAATCACCCAAATCTGTTATTTATCAAGGGGGCGCCTAAAATTTTGCATGACTGTATGTCAGAAGTCATACCTTGTGGTGATGGCAAAAATTTTACTCTGTTTCAGAAGCGTACAAATATTGTCCTACATCAAGCAAAGAAAACAACTAAGGAGATCTGAACCTACTAAACTTGGGTTTTTAGACCTGAACAATGCATTATTAAAACCTGGAAGGATAGTGTTAACCATCCCTAACCAAATGTGGTCAGTGAAAAAAAAAATAATGAAATCAATAAAAACAACAACAGAACTTACAGCTATGTTTAATAGTGAGAGCAAAGTAAGTGCATTTCCACACACACAAGGTGAATAGAATTGATAGATTTGGGATTAAACTGCTGTGTAGCCTGAAGAAAACCACGCATCAGTGACGCTAATAGCAAAAAAGGCTATAAAGAAAAACATCAAGTGATCGGATGAGTCCAGATTGTCCCTGAAGATGAAGAGATACATATTGTACAAGCCTGTGGGGGCAGCGTTATGATCTGAGGTAGTTGTCTAGGTTCAGCAAAATTACATAACATATGAACTGGATGTTATAAAATGACCAGTTTTTTAATCTTTCCACCCTGATGCCATGGGCATATTCCAAGGTGACAATTCAACGGTCTCAAAGGGATTGTTCAGGGAGCGTGGAACATCAATTTCAGACATGCAAACGCTAAAATTACAGTTCAAATCGGTTGTTGCTGCATCTGAAGGAAGTCATCAGAAGATCATTAATTAGTCTGAGAAAACAAAACAAACCTTGATAAATGTAAATAAATTGGATTTACCTCAAGATGTAAACCAGTGGAAACACTCAAAAAATACCAGGATGATGGGAAGAGCAGAATTTAAATAATGAAGATTTGTGTGCCAAGGGCAGTGTTATTGGATGGGCATGGATGGTAGCCAGGGGAATTGGCTCACTGGTAACCTTTCTTGTATCTACAATAATGTAAATAAGTGCCGCAATACTAAGTATCAGGCAATGACCCCATCGTTCAATAGCTTGTAGATCCACCTTTAGCATTAGTAACTTGAAATAATTGTTTCCTGTATGATGTCATCAGTCCCTCGCATCATTTTGGTCCATTCTTCTTTACAGAACCTTGAGGTTTTTGAGGATTTATTTATACAGACCTCTATTAAAGGTCTGCCACAGCATTTCAGTTGGGTTGAAGTAAATTTACTCTTCTTTTTTTCTGCTGGAATTGGGACGTTGAACCTGCTTCGAGCGGATTTGCTCACGAAACAAAGAGGCCTTAAACCGTAGAAATAGTTTTTGGAGTTCGTTTCGTTCTGCATTAAACATCGATCTCTCCTCCTCCACAGTCCTACCCTGTTCCTCAAGTAACGTCTGATAAATATTACACTCAAAGCTTTTCATAATGACTTTGTCTTCCCAGTTTCTTATGTCCTCCCTCCATTTCTTTTCCTCACAAGCTATGACAGACTCCAGCTCTGTCACCTTCTTCACCAACGAGTCTCTCTCGTCCGCTGCCTTCTTCTCTCTTATCCTATATTCCTCCACCTCTACTGTTGCTTTCTCCAGCTCAGACTGCAGCTCCTCCATCTGAGATTCTGTTTCAACATTCTTCTCATTCCCCCAGCAAAATACCAGACCTATAAACCGTCTACAGATCTCCATCACTGTCTTTGTCTCAGATAAAAGAGAAAAGTAACAAAGTCACGTCTAAATGGGATGGTTTGGCCCCCCCATCTTAAAAAAAAAAAGTTTAATTGGGAGGCCGCTATCTCACATGCGTCCCTGATTGTGACATCATAACATCTAATATTATACCGCAAGAGTCACTGTTGCTAGGCGACGCTGTTGAAACCAACAGGCCTGTATGGTTAACCTTATTATTATTATTATTATTATTATTATTATTATTATGGGCTAATCCATCAGTTTGTGTTTTTTTAGGCTTTTCTTTAGACTCTATTTTATAATTTCTAAAATATATTTAATAATGGTAAATGTTATTTTATTATATATTATATATTATATTTTATTATATATTATATTATACATAATGTATTATGTATAATATATTATTAAATAATATATCATACAATATATTTAATACTGTTTAATAAAATATATGTAATAATATTTAACAACATTTTGTAGATATATTATGTATATTGTGATAGTGCAGCATTTCATAGGCTTTTCTCCTTTAATTATCATAATTTCATTAGTGGGTATTATTATTATTATCATACTTTAATTAAATATTTAAAAAATAAAACCACAAATTAGAATTATGGAAAATAAGCATGATTTATATGTTTATTGATATATCATTTATTCTGATATTTTTTTTTCTTTTTTCTATGAGATTTACAGTAGAATGTGTGCTTGTAATTTTTGTTATATGTAATACAGCTTTGCAACCAGTAAATGGCACATGAACATGTTGTTTGTGGAACTTGTCTCTTACCAAAAAGGAGTTTCATGCATGCGGGTAAACCACACACACACACACACACACACACACACACACACACACTCACACACACTCACACACACACTTCCCAATTATAAAATAATCAGTTGAAAATGCAAATAAATTTTTATTTGGTCCCCCATTAAAAAATAAAAAAAAAACTCTTTACCCTTATCTTTACTTTATTACTATGCTTACTATACTAACAAGTATAAAAAGTGTTTTTATTTTATTTTAGATGAAAGTTAATTTATTAAATTTTATAATTTAATATAAAATTATAAATTTTTATATCCGACAGTCCAAAGCAGTGGCGGTTCTACACTGATTTACTCCCTGGGCGAGACCGCCTCTGGGTACTCCCCCCCCCCGCCGCTTCCCCTCACACAATTTAAAAAAATTACACTACATCATAATATTGCAGAAACAATGTTTTATTTCACAAATCACTCAACTTTCAATATCACAAAAAATCTTGGAACATAAATAAATATACTGTCTTTTACATATTACAGTATACAATATACATTATTTTACATATTAGTGCTTATCTAAAGCACACCACACTCCAGAAAAATAGAATTATAACACTGAACTTGAAACAACAACAACAACAACAAAAAATGAAAATCTGACCTTTCTGGCCTTCCTTGATGCAAAATCATCAGTCATCGTACAAGATATGCTCCCCTATTGAGTGATCGATACTGATGATAGCAAGGCCAGTGAGCCGTTCTTGAGACATGGTTGATCTCAGATAGGACTTGATCAACTTCAGTTTTGAAAAGCTCCTCTCTGCTTGAGCCACAGTCACTGGCAGAGTAAGTGCAATCCTGAGAGCAGTCCAAAAGTTGGGGTAGATCTCCAATAGATCCTTTTCATGAATAAAAGTGATGAGCTCAAGGAGCGTCATGGTTTTTGACGGCAGGGGAAGGAAGTTCTTGATTTCCTGCACAAGCTCTCTACTGTCCAAATCAGAGTGTCCTTCACAGTGCAGTGTGGTGCCTGGTGTATTGCATTGCTCTGCCAGCTCCTCATCTGCARGACTAGGCTAGCAAGGCGGCTAACAAACCTAAAGTTATTACACTAATCATCATTAGAACTTCATTGACACGATACAGTAATCCTATAATCCTACAGAGAGAACGTTGTTGCATACCTTAATCTTTTGCTCGTTTCTCCTCTTCTTTTCTCTTTTTTCTAAATGGGGCATCTGACAGCTTTGGCCTTTTTCTATTCCATCGTTGTTTATTTTGAAATCGACAATCGACTAATCCCCCATCCCCCCCCTCTGTCACTCACAACTAGAAGTCATGACTAAACCAATTCATCTCCACATAATCATTTATTCGTTTTATTACCATTTTTATTAGCCATTTCACATAATTTTGAAAAAAACAAAATTAAATAATTTATAGCTCTGTGTTTATAATATTGTAAATGAAATGTGCGCCGCTATTTGTAAGAAAGTCCAGGTGTTTAGCCCACCACTGGATGGATTTCCTCTCCTTTTGGGAGAGGTGAACTTTCCCAAATTGCCCGTAGTGTGTGATTGAGTGTGTGAGCAGAGGTGTGTAGAGTAGCCAAAAATGTACTCAGGTAGGAGTAGCTGAACTTCAAAATAATATTACTCAAGCAAAAGAATACTCAAGTACTGAGCAACTGAGTAAATGTCAGATTTTTTTTGTGGAAATTAAAATATAATATAATTATATATTAGTGTGTGTTCGTGTGTGTGTACATATATATATATATAGTATATATATATTGCAAGTGAAACATGCTTTGTATATGAAGCCAATGATGCCGGCTGAAGATTCGCCCCATGCCCCGCCCCCTACAATGCCGCCTGACTACGTATGTTTATTGTTATTGCGGCTGATTGGTCAAACGGAGTCATGTGATTATTATTGCTGCGTCTGAATTGTGAAACAATCATGCAGTAGCTCCGCCTGCGGCACGTGTAGAAGAAACAGTAGAAAATAGTGATGGGAAGTTTGAATGACTTTAGTGACTCGGTTCTTTGAATCTCGTTCATCAAAATTAATGAATCTTTTTTTTTTAGTCGTTTAGTTCATTTCGTTCTTTTGATCAGAAATAAAATAATAATGTTACATTTTCTACAAACAGACCCCCAACACGTCTACATATACACATTTTGGCTACTGTTCCAGTAATGAAAATATTACCATGCAGCTAAGGCTATATTATTATAAACAGAATGAGCAGCTCACCACCATAGTCACCACCTTCTAGTCTGAGTCGTTCGTTCTTTTTAATCTTTTGCACTGCATAGCTTTTATGGGAGTCACGTGACAAAATAACGAACCGCTCGGACTAGAAGAGTCATCGAGAAAGAATCGCTCGATTCTGTTTCCTGTGTACTGTACTGCATAGAATCTATGGGAGTCACGTTATAAAAGAACGAACGACTTGGACTTCAGGATTCGTTGAGAACGGTTCAATTCCGTTTCCTGTACATAACCTAAGGAGGTTTTGCAATGATTTGCGCATGCACGCCCAGTAGAAAATGAACGAATCACTCTCCAGGACTAGTCTTTCTTCTGAGTCACGTTAAAGATTCGTTCAAAAAGAACGAATTGGATCCAGCTTTCCGTTACCCTGTACACAGGATAAAGCGGTATAGACGATGAGACCATGACATTTTTTGATATGAATCATGGATCCGATACCTGAAAACGAAAAAAAACAAAAAAAAAAACAGCACAAGCAGCTCCATCAGAAACTCTCATAAAAATACACAAAAACATTTATAAAAATAAATATTACAGCTACCTAATCAGGTTTCTTCCTATTGCAATCTCAGGGAGTTTTTCCTTGCCACTGTCGCATTTGGCTTGCCCATCATTATGATCTACAGTATACACATTTCCATAATCATCTTTAAATTTTGTGAAGCTGTTTTGAGACAATGACCATTAAATAAAATTGATTCACGAGGACCCTATGAGTATTTTCCACTCTGATCCATTTTAAGCTGCCCCTTCACTCACATACCTTCACCATCCTCCAGACCAGAATGCAGCTGCGTTGTTTGTCATGTTAACTCGATCATTCGTTAATGTCATGATGATGCTGCCTGAGATGAAATGGTCAGTACATGAGAACCAGCAACCACCAACAGGGTCCCAGGATTATCCTTGTCCCTCCGCTGTGTGTCCGCTAACCACAAATCTATTTTATTTTGTCAGTATGAAACTGATCAAATTGCCTTCCAGGTTTTCAGAATTTGGTGCTGTGTGTGTCGAGATTCTTTTCTGCTCACCATGTTTGTAAAGAGTCGAGTTCCTATAGCCTTCCTGTCAGTTTAGGTCAGTCTGGTCATTGTAATTGACCTGAGGATGTTTTTTGTGCTGTTTTTTGTGTGTGTAGAAAACAGTGTGTGTCTCCCAGGAGATCATTTCTCATTCATTATTAGCTGTATTAAATGAAATAGGTTTGAAGGTCTGGAAGATGCAAATTCATAGAGTTGCTCATGCATCAGTGTGGCCTTGAGCCCCTGTACAATCATCCATTCCCCTCATAAGCATGCGGAGAACATCTGACCTGAATTAGTGTCATTTTAATAATGAATTTAAAGACTAAATTTAAAAACTGGATTAGCGTGTGCGCTCGTCTGTCTAATCTGTTCAAGCTCAGCTCAGGATTTCAAAATCTCTAATCTCACTTTTGACAAAGGCAGAGCATCACAACTTGTGTGAGTATGTTTGTAAGTGTGTACATTGTATGCACACCTGCATGAATGTGTGTATGCATTTTTTAGCGATTGAAAATTCAGGGGCTAAGTTCACCTCTGGCTCACCGTTTTTTGTAGAACGTTCAGCATCAGGAGGCTGGGGAGGTTATATCTACCTTTGTAATAAATATGAGATAAGCGGTATAGATGATAAATAAATGAATGAATAATGTACCTGAATAAATGTTTAGAAGTTTAACTCAGGATGGAGTTATTACATGGTGTAATTTCAGATTATACAGCTCAGGCTGAAAATGGTGTCAGATAGGAAGCTTGTTCTGTCATTCAACATATTTCTGCATTATTCTTCTGCATTATATTTATTATTCTCATAAATGCTTTACAGAATGAATGGATATGAATTCCCACAGAAACACTCCAAAGTTTTGTGGAAGCTCAATCAAAAGCATGGAAGCTGTTTTCATGCAATGAGGTCATTAAAAAGTTTATTTGTTAATTTTGATCAAAGTTTATATATGAGTCAACTTTAAATCGGATGGATTAAGCGTCTAAAAGGATTTCAGTCAATTTACTCTGGTCTAGAGCGCCATCTAGCGGGGATTAACTTCATATTATACAGAGTTAACTAACTTTTCCAGAACTGTACAGATAATAACAGAGCTAAGTAATTATGTATATGTTAGCTTGTGTGTTATTCAGATAATAGAATGCAGTTAGTTAATAAAAAAGACATTTTTTTTTCTGTAAAGTGGTGGACTTTAAGGTCTGTGTAATGCATGTAATTTTATTAAGTTTAAACATCAATTGAATTTAATAAAATCTAACAGTCTTTATAAAATCTGTATCCCAGTATTATACTGTTTAAAAAAATAGCTTTATACTAAAACCTATTATGTGAATATATTAACATTAAGATGGGAGTGTAACCATGGCAACTAAAATAAATAAGCACAACTAGTCCTGTATTTTAAACTTTGCTCATGCCATCAATTAAGAAAAAGAATGAGATCGATTTAAACATACTTTTAAAATATAAAAACAAACACACACACACAACCTTTTGCTTGATCAGATTTTTACTAATACCTGTAAGAGATTTGCTTATTCAGTCATTCATCCTACTTTATCCTGCTATATCAGCACTCTCACCTTGCACCTCCAGGGTCTGGGTTCGATTCCCGCCTCGGGGTCATCTCTTATCATATCATCCTATCATATTGCCTTTATCATCAGTGTTAACGTCACCGACCATGATGACTCCTAAAAGCCGTGACGTCATAAAGAACGCAGCTGTTCTGAGAAGATAATGACGTTGAGTTGTGTCTGGTGGTTCTCTCTTACATTGTTACAAGTACAAGAAAGGGAAACATGGCTTTGATCGGGAAAATGAGCACCAAGGAGTCCCGTGTGAAAGGCTTGGAGTACAGGGCGCAGAAGAACGGCGCCCGCCACACCTTCTACAGCCCTAACGGGGACAGTTACACCGGAGAGTGGCTGAATGACCTGAGACACGGCTACGGCACTCAGGTGTGGAAGAGGGACGGGGTCAGGTACGAGGGCGAGTGGAAGCGGGACGGGCGGGACGGTCTCGGGACCCTGTACAGACGCCAGCCGTCGACAAACGTGTATAGAACCGTGTATTTAGGGGGATGGAGGAACGACAAGAAGGACGGATTCGGGACTTACTTCTACAGCGACGCGGCGCGGTACGAGGGCATGTGGGCGCAGAACGAGCGGAGCGAATTCGGGAAGATGGCGTACGAGAACGGGGACGTTTACGAAGGAGAGTGGTGCAGGGATAAACCTCACGGCCAGGGCGTGCTGGTGCTCAGGAGCGGGAACAGGTACGAGGGCTACATGAAGGACGGGAAGAAGCACGGACACGGACGCTTCGTCTACAAGGACAAGTGTCAGGTGTACGAGGGCTTCTGGGAGAACGACTTCCCGACGAGTGGGGCGATGTCGGAGTATCACGGGAAGCACGTCCGCGGCCAGGAGAAACCCGCGATGGACATGCAGGAGAACGAGGCATTCCTCATGCACCGGCTCGGTCCATTCTGCACCAGAGAAAAATAATCAACTAATATATTTTTTATTTAATTAGCGTAAAAAAAAAAAAAAAACAAACTTTTCGAGTATGGTGTGCTATTACTTTTGACTGATAGTGTACACCTGGCGCCCCCAAAAGGCCAAAAGCTGTAAATCATGATTATACACAGACGGTTTGATCCAGCCAGGACCTCCAAACCTTTGCAGCAGAGTATGAAGAGCAGGGCATTGGTGGCTCAGTGGTACAGTAGGTTTCATGCCTGCCGTGCAGTTTGATTCTCGCTCAAACCTCAGCCGCTGAGTGCAGTGCCGGTCCAAACCTGGATAAACTGGCCAAAAGTTGTGTGTGGATCAGATGGTCGGTCCACTGTGGCTACCCCCTCAACTGCAACAACAAAACCTACAATGCTGTGCAGAAAAACGTCACCCTCCTTGCTCATCTCTAGCATCCCCAAGTCTCCATATCTCTTAGATGCTTCAACCCAGGACCACCTAAATTGGACTGAATATGGAGCTCTCTAGAGCACCTCCATAAGTGCTGGGACTAGTTCAGCTAGGATAACCAAACTCTGCAGCTGAGCACAGCACTTTAGCCCATAATGAACTCTGCCACTATAGTGCTCACAAGGGGCAAAAGCTTTAAACATCCATAATTTTCAGCTGGTTTGAACCAGGACCACCCAACTTTGAAGCTGAGCATGACATCTTGGCCCATGGAGAATATCGCAACCAAGATGCCTCTGTGGCACCCTCAAGGGGCAAAAGCTTTAAACATCCTTAACTCCCACACGGTCAGACTCAAGGTGATGAGATTTGATTTGCAGCTGTTTTCAGTGTTTTGTCCAGGGTAACCGTCGCATCTGTCAGCTGCTACTTCACAGTTTTTTTCTCCAGGAATTGTCTCTGGTTATCATAAGCCACAGAGATGCAGATTTATCAGGTAAATCAAGTTCAGGGTGATTCAGCTACATAATCATGCATTTGTTTTCTTTTTGGGGTCAGTGATTTCTTCGGTAAGCTGTTATATTTGCATCAGATATTGAATGCCAGAGTGTGCCAGCCTTATAAAGTTAAAATTATTTGTCAATAATAATATTTAATTAATTGTTACATGTACATTACGGCTCAGTGAAACCGTTTTTTTTTTTTTTTTCCATATTGCATTTAGGAAGCTGGGGGATGCATAGGATTAATGGCTGAACTGTGGCAAATTGCTGGGGCGTGAACCTGAAATTGGGATCAGTAACCCAGTAACCCGCTGCATTAATCGATTGAGTTACCATTGTCTCAATCGCTATCTGAAGACCGGTGAAAAAAATGACATTACAAGTGGGACTATCTTAGGTAAATAAGGATTGAAAAAGGTGGAGAACACCAGATGTTGAGGACCCCATTCCTGAGTTCATGTTGGTCCACCAAGTTGTTAAATCTGCCACTGATATGCAAGGCAGACGGAAAGATATACGTACGTGTACGCTCCACCTACAGTATGTAAGACCACTGACAGTAATGTACTATTGCTGAGAAAAGGAAAAGAGAAAGGAGTATTGATTTCACAAAATGTGTTTCTTTAAGAAATCTTGAGAGACTAACAGGTTATAGTCATTCAGAAACCTTACAGTCATTTAAAAACTATCCAGCCAGATCTGAATAATGTGTTTTAATTTACAGCATAGTTTAAGAAATTAGAAGCTACTCACTCATTAGTAAGGGCTATATATTTTATTGCCAGCTGAACCATATTAATCACTGCAGTAATTATCCAATGGAATATCTCATTGTCGCTTCCCATTCTTATTATGGTGAGAATTGATTCCAATTCAATTAAGTTTTAGTTTTATAGTTCTTTTTAGAATAATCATTGTCAAAAAGCTGCTTTACAGAATAAAAAAAATATGGAAATGACCGAAAGCAGTCTCAATTACTATAGGTTTGGGGAACACGACTGGATCTACCCTACCATAAGTGTTACTGTACATTTGTCCTATATGTCAGCACTGCAGTCTGTTACAGTTATTCTGTGGACAGAGAAATTTTGTCTTAATTTTTTTTTTCACTGCACCAGATTTATAAATGAAACTACAATGAAAAACAACAGCAGCATGCAGCTCAACACGGAGCTCAACCAGCACAAGAACTAACAGTCTCCAGTATTTTTTCCCCCTTTTTTCTTTAATTATTAAACTGTTGGCATGTCAGATAATGTTTTATTAAGTGAAGTTATAAACATTGGCAGAATAAGCTCTACAGCAAGGATAGAAATATTAGATAATGCTAGATCTGACTGGATAAATCCACTTTATATGATAAAGCTGTACCTCTCAGTTCTGTACAAATGTTCCAAATATTATTTGACTTACAAAGTCAGCGATATAAACTGAAGAACTTATAATAACTTTTTGTCTATGAAATCCTATGAAAATTCACATGATCACATACATGTACACTGATCAGCCATAACATTAAATCTATAACACATTAACAGATTATATAAATTTTCAATTATATACCAGTAAACTGGTGACAGGATCATGGGCACCCAAGACTCATCAATGTCTGTATGGACCAAAGGCCAGCCTTTCCGGTCCAATACCATAAAAAAGCCATTGCAGCACAAATCATTAAAAAAAAGTTAATGCACCAGATCTTTTAGTGCATCACAGCCTGCCATGCACAGGGCCCTGCCATGCACGGGAACCCACGTCTGCAGCCCGGCCTCCAAACTTCCCAGATTCTACTGGGATGGACTGGACAAACACATCTGGTCCATGGAGATCCCACCTTGCAGCCCACAGCACCCAAAGGATCTGCTGCCAATATCCTGCTGCCGGATACCATAGCACACCCCAAGCGGCCTGGGCTGACTACACAATATTGGGCTATTTTGAATTGTACTGTTGTGGCTGATCGGTGTACTGTATATCCTGAAAAAATAATATACAGGTAGTTTCTAACTTACAAACATTTGAGTTGCGAATTTCTAAAAAGTTCTACTTCCGGTTCAATCACAGAAGTAGCTTATGTACATTGTACAAAAAATAGAAACTGCAGTGCACCAGATACCAATATTTACAATTATATACAGTATATTCAGTGTAAAAGTGAATGTGTAAAATGTCTGAAGTTTGCTATACTGTATGTATGCGTGTAGGGGTGCAGGAGAAATGAGTCGGCCACACTGGTTTCAACGAGTCCGGGAGCACGATGATAGAAAATGTCTGTCCTGTTATATTTCATGTGTGAGATTCAGTTCCTTAGGTGCGATTATGGTTTTTGGCCACATGAAGGCAGTGTGGCGAAAGAGGACAGATTTAGTCAAGTGGGGTGGGGTATACTTTACACTGTGTCAAAGGCGTACAAATCTCACTTTGTCAGACTTGAGAACAAATCGTACTTAAGAACACGCTCCCGGATCAGGACTCGTTCCTAAATCGGGGACTACTTGTATAGCACTTGGTCATCGTTATTAATGTCACTTTTAATGGATAAACTTTTATGGGAGAGTACAGAATTTCTATATTTAGAATTCTGTGAATTTTAAAGACAACTGCAGAAAGTGTAGCATGAAAGAGACTTCGAACTGTTTGTCATTACATGGAATAAATTATTTACAGTATGATAAAATTATGTTATGAATGTGAATTTTTTTTTAATGGATGTGATGTGTATGAATCAGCCTTTTACAACCTATATAAAGAACACTTGTAAATAGCGAATTTTAAAATGAAGCATAGATGATTTAAACCATGTTTAGGGGTGCATTAGGGGTAGGACACGCTCAAAGAGTCTAACTGGCATGATGCTGCAGCATGCAGCCAGGGCTACTATTCCTGATGGCGTGACACTCAGATATAGTAGGTAGAGGCATAGTTTATATAATGTTAGTAGATTTCATGCCAGTCAGAAGGAATGGAGAAGAAAAGGTAGTTATTGCATGGTTCGGTTTAGAGCTGTTGAGAGGTTTTCCTGACACTCTGGTTCATCTCTTATGTTAACATTTTACATGCACAATATCTCATTAAGCTTACCAAAACCTGCTAGCAAAAAAAAAAAAACAAACATTTTATACATGCTATCCACTCCTTTTTCTTAAAGTAATAAAATAATATTAATAATAAAATAATAATTACTATAAATAGCAATGTATTAATAGACACAGACACACATTCATGTTACATTCTCATTATGGGTAGAAACAAGAGGTCTGATCCTAAAACCTGACATAGTAACTATGTGTGTGTAATTATGAAATCATTAAATCAATAGTTGCTGACTTATTTTCTGGTGCTTTTCTATCCTTGCTTTTCTTTTCTACCCTTTTCTTTACAGTTTTTTAAAAATCATTTTTGTGCCCCTTTGTGGTATATGATGCTCAGCTTTAGATTTAAATAATATATGTTTAAATTACAAGTAAATGTTATCATTATAGTCATTATAAAGCCATTATACTCAGTGTATCAGTAATCAGTGTGGTTTGGTAGGAACCCTATGAATGATGTCACCATTTCCCCCCATGGCAATGTTGACCTTTGTATGGAATTGCCCTTCTATTTTGACATTTGTTGTTCCCTGGTGGTTTTCTGGTCTCTGGTCATGTTTCAGTTTGTGTCTGAGTTTACGTTCTGTCTCATCCCTCGACTATGAAAACAGTAATGAAATGCACAAGTAGCAGAATATATTTTCCTTTGTATTGTAAATAAAATTCTATTATCATATACTATAATCTAATATACAGTAAATCACTGATGAAATACAGTAAATTACAGCATCTTCTGTTTATTTAGGATTTTATATAGCACCTTTAAGCGTATTCTCCAAAAGGGAACGCATAATCCTCATTATTAAAGGTACAGTTTAAAGTCAATTTTGTTCCAAAACTGACAGTAAAACATGCAGTATTTTATTATGCAGTAGGACGTGTTGGTGACAACGATGACTTTGGAATATAGTTACAATTAAGCCAAAACTCACTCGATATTGATTTGGACACAAGAGTCTTAAATAAGTTAGAACTGTGCCACCATACTGTGATAATTACAGCCCTAAACCATACAAAGGTTATATTAATATTTAAGGAACACTATGTACTGTAACATGTACTGTACTGTATGCGCTTGCAACATAGGGTGAAACCAAGATTTATGATGTCATTTTTAAAAATACTTATTACATTACATTATAATCTGTAATGATGCAAGAAATGTTTCATCTGTGCATTGGTCAGAACTCCCTCTTTCAATGATATCTTTACATTACATACATTGGAGGACCAGAAACCACACAGTCTGAGGAAAAAAAAATATTTCTGTATGTCTGTTTGTCTGTATGTCTGTCCAGCCAGATTTTGTCACAGCATCCCGCAAAACTGGTTGGACAGAATTGGACCTAAACTTTGGCAGTCTTTAGGTATTTGCCTTAATTAAACACCTTTGCCATAAATTAAATCAAAATGTTGAGTAGAAGGGAAGTCATGAGCAGTTATAACTATGTGCCAAATTACTGTACTGTACATACCGGGCATTTTGACAGTGTACTGAACACGCATTAAACTGTGGGCATGTCTTACTGTAAATTGACCGCTTGACAGAATTTAATGAAACTTTTAAATAAAAATAAAAATTAAATGTGTTCAACCCCTGGAGGAATGCTGTTTCTTGTTTCTCAGTTCCTTCACAGGTGTGTTCAGTTTGGTCTATTGATTAGTATCATTATTGAAGCTCTTGGTTTTCACAGTGTCCTGGTCTTGCATCTGTTTTGTTCCTGTTGTTTTGGTTTCATATTTCGTCCTGATTTGTGTAACTGCAGTTTACTTTATGTTAATTGCATGTTCATTGCATCTACTGTACATCTGTACTAACAGTACATTATTTTGAAATGGTAACAATTTGACGAAATAATATTCACATATAAAGAGTATCAGAAACAAGGCCAGGTAGAATACAAATGCAATTTAAATGTTTACCGATGGTAAATACAGTAGTCCAATACATCTTGGTCAGAAGACAGGGAGAAGAAAGAACAATCAAAGGCCAAATTCATGAATGTAGCAAAGAGTCATTGTTGCTAAGCATATTCCTTCGTGCTGCCTCTTGTAGGTTTTAGCTACCTGTACTTGTTCACTCTGTTGTAATCAGGCAGTGATGTGACGTTTAATAGATAATGCTGTCAGCATGCATTAAAATAATCTAAAGAGATGCTGTACAGTCGTGGCCAAAAGTTTTGAGAATTATATAAATATTGGAAATTGGAAAGGTTGGTGCTTAAGTTTTTTTAATAGCAATTTACATATACTGGAGAATGTTATAAAGAGTGATCAGATGAATTGCATAGTCCTTCTTTGCCATGAAAATTAACTTAATCCCGAAGAAAACTTTCCACTGCATTTCATTGCTGTCATTAAAGGAGCTGCTGAGATCATTTCAGTAATCGTCTTGTTAACTCAGGTGAGAATGTTGACGAGCACAAGGCTGGAGATCATTATGTCAGGCTGATTGGGTTAGAATGGCAGACTTGACATGTTAAAAGGAGGGTGATGCTTGAAATCATTGTTCTTTCATTGTTAACCATGGTGACCTGCAAAGAAACGCGTGCAGCCATCATTGCGTTGCATAAAAATGGCTTCACAGGCAAGAATATTGTGGCTACTAAGATTGCACCTAAATCAACAATTTATAGGATCATCAAGAACTTCAAGGAAAGAGGTTCAATTCTTGTTAAGAAGGCTTCAGGGCGTCCAAGAAAGTCCAGCAAGCGCCAGGATCGTCTCCTAAAGAGGATTCAGCTGCGGGATCGGAGTGCCACCAGTGCAGAGCTGCTCAGGAATGGCAGCAGGCAGGTGTGAGCGCATCTGTACGCACAGTGAGGCGAAGACTTTTGGAAGATGGCCTGGTGTCAAGGAGGGCAGCAAAGAAGCCACTTCTCTCCAAAAAAAACAAACATCAGGGACAGATTGATCTTCTCGGATGAAGCTCTTTCCGATTGTTTGAGGCATCTGGAAAAAGGCTTGTCCGGAGAAGAAAAGGTGAGCGCTACCATCAGTCCTGTGTCATGCCAACAGTAAAGCATCCTGAGACCATTCATGTGTGGGGTTGCTTCTCATCCAAGGGAGTGGGCTCACTCACAATTCTGCCCAAAAACACAGTCATGAATAAAGAATGGTACCAAAACACCCTCCAACAGCAACTTCTTCCAACAATCCAACAACAGTTTGGTGAAGAACAATGCATTTTCCAGCACGATGGAGCACCGTGCCATAAGGCAAAAGTGAGAACTAAGTGGCTCGGGGACCAAAACGTTGAAATTTTGGGTCCATGGCCTGGAAACTCCCCAGATCTTAATCCCATTGAGAACTTGTGGTCAATCCTCAAGAGGCGGGTGGGCAAGCAAAAATTCTGACAATCTCCAAGAAGTGATTATGAAAGAATGGGTTGCTATCAGTCAGGATTTGGCCCAGAAGTTGATGCAGAGGTCCTGAAAAAGAAGCGCCAACACTGCAAATACTGACTCTTTGCATAAATGTCATGTAATTGTCGATAAAAGCCTTTGAAACGTATGAAGTGCTTGTAATTATATTTCAGTACATCACAGAAACAACTGAAACAAAGATCTAAAAGCAGTTTAGCAGCAAACTTTGTGAAAACTAATATTTGTGTCATTCTCAAAACTTTTGGCCACGATTGGTACTAAGGTATTATAATAAATGTTACCATAATATGCATTACATTAATAAACCATATAATAATAATAAATTTAATAATAGCAAATAATAACAACATGCTATTTTTTTCATACACTAGAGCAGATTCCATTTGTTCAAGGTCCAGGGTGAGCATCTGGCTGTGCACAGGATGGCATGAGCTCTCAGGCAGCAGGTTGTTGAGACACTCCATCACACACATGCACACGTACGCACACAATGATGTGGCTTATTGTCTACACCAAATTTACACCAAATCATTTTAAAGTTTGAATTCTGAGTGATCATTAGGTGTTGTCTGTTGTTCTTGGACTTTAAGCTCCTCTTACTGTTCCAAGCCTCTTATTGTATCCGGGCTTGGGACTAGCACTGCATGCTCGGTGGCTGGGGTTTGGGCATTGGATGGGAATTGAACCCAGATTGAAGATTGTCCTACGTATTCTCATAGTAATAATAAGCTAATTATCAAAACATGTCATTAAAGAAATTATATAGTAAATATGTAAGTTCTCAAACAGTTCCCTATATGACCACCAGAGGCCACTGCATTTTCAATTATCCTTCTAAGCTTACCTGGGTTTGTGCCCTCCTGTATTGTGCTTTTTGATACATTTTTTGGTTTCATTTTTTTTTTTTTTTGGGATAAAAAAGAAAAGCCTTCACTTTCTTCTATCTGTGGTAATTTACATTTAACATTTCTGAATGGAGTCTCCGGTTTTAGCTGCGTAAGTCAGAGGTACTGTAGTGCCGTAACTTTGTGTTTTTAAACATTGCAAAGTTTTTGGTAGTAAAATACATTGCAATAATAATAATAAAACCTAGTGAAACCACCAAAGAAACTTCTGTAACTGTCAATCAGAAAACCTTCAGTCCCGGTTTGACCCCTTGTAAAACATCGCATAGCGTATTCTCTGTTTATTTCATTCAGACTTCAGAAAATTGTTTTACAATTTTTTTTTTAATTGTTTTATCTTTTGAGTCCCTGTACTGGACTGGATGCATGCTCTGTTGTTGTGAGCCGCGGAAGCTCAGTGATCAGGACGTTATCTTCAGCACCATATGTGATATTTCACGTCGGACCACATTCTGAGTCATGGTCAATTTTAAAACTGGCGACTCGACTGCATCCTGAACCTGTCAAGTGATGCTACTGTATTTTCTAAAGTGACTTTAAGGTTATCACATGGTCTGGGCTTATGAAAAAAATCCTATGAGTTTTTCTCAGCTACTAATGGTAACTAATAGCATCTGTAGCTAGACAAGTCAAAGTGAAGAGTGATGTTTAAATAAAGACACCAAGAACCCGTACAGATTGTAACAAACCTCACAGAACACTGTTTAAACTAAAAATAATACTGCAGGAAGTCCCACACCACCAGGGCTAATATGGAACTCTAGACCCAAGAGAAAGCGGGGCATGCCCACAGGGTGTTTCAACAGAGCAAGCAGATTTGCTAGGCTGCTAAAAGCTGCTCCATACAAAAGCCCTTTCCCTAGTGATTTTCTCACAAAAGCAAAATAAACAGAATCTATTTGATATTGTAACCTGTTTAATAATGTAAAAGTTAAAAGGTGGATCTAATGATTAGATCTTAAAGGGTGGGTTAGCTGTTAGCAGCTAACCGTGAAAAAACAACCATAGCTTCCGTGTTATATTGCTGTGACAGCCTAACCAGTTGCAAATTTAACCAAGTGTAGCATGGTGGCGTAGTGGTTTCCACGGTCGCTTTGAACCTCTAGGGCCCGGATTTGATTCCAGCCTCGGGATCTGTGTGCATGGAGTTTGCACGTTCTCCCCATGGTTGATCCGGTTTTCTTCTAGAGTCTGAAGACATGCAGATTGGGCTAATTGTCAGTCGTAAATTGCCCGTAGTGGGTGAATGAGAGTGTGTATGTGTGTTTGTCCTGAAATGCATTGGCAGGCTGTCCAGGGTGTTCCTTGCCTCGTCCCCTAAGTCTCCTAAAATAGGCTCCAGGCCCCTATGTAGTGTGTGATGCGTGTGTGAGTAAATTAATAAATAATTATAATAACAAACTTATACGTTGCTGTATTTATTGGCCAGTCTGTTTTTAACAGGGTAGTGAAAAAGGGTAGTGTACCCATTAATGGCAAACCACAAAAGTGCAAACTAGCTCCTTTCGTGTAAATATGTTGAAGTTGAAGTTCAGCCTTTAGTCATTATATATACATTACTGCACTGTGAAATTCTTTACTCCTTGTATATCCCAGCATTTGCTAGTAAGCAGGGGTCAGAGTGCAGGGGTCAGCCATTTCTGAGCCATTTTTAGGGCCCAGCAGTGGCAACTTAGTGGAGATGGGGTCGAACTGCCCACCATCCAATCAGTACCTCAGAGCCGTAACTAACTGAGACACTACTGCACTACTATGAGTGGTAATCTTCAATTTTATCCATTTTAGTGATGTTTAATTCAAAACATGAATCATATTGTTCTTGTTTTTAAAAATAAAAAGGGTAGTTGATGCTTCCTTGTAACCATGGTAACAAAATCATCATCAGAGGGGCTGAACAAAGGATGTAATTTGGTAGTGACTGGGGGTGGTTTGGTAGTAACTGGGTGTAGTTTGGTAGTAACTGGGTGTGGTGGTTTGGTAGTAACTGGGTGTGGTTTGGTAGTAACTGGGTGTGGT
>QMIH01000855.1:158621-202655 GCA_003987875.1 Clarias batrachus
TTGGTAGTAACTGGGTGTGGATTGGTAGTCTTTGGTCGTGGATTGGTAGTAACTGGGTGTGGTTTGACAGTAACTGGGCGTGGATTGGTAGTGACTGGGTGTGGTTTGGTAGTAACTGGACATGGTTTGTCATTAGCTCATTTACAGATTGAACAGGCGTCTAAGTAAATTTAAAATACAAAACCTTATTATGTGAGTGTTATTTCAGCTGACACACAATTATATAACTTATATAAGTTATATAACTGACACACAATAGGAGGCGGGAGGGGGGGGGACCCCTATGACCCAAGCAAGCTTGTTATAAATAATAAAATGTTGCTCCCAAAGGGGTGCAGCCAGGGAGCCTAGAAAGATTGACCAAGCTCTCTCAAAGGGGAGGGATGGGAGGCATTTAGCACTTTTACATTAATCACGGCACTACAGCCAATCACAGGCATCTGTGAGCTTACACAAGCGAAAAGAGTGCATACTGTAGCATTGTCCTCTGAGTCTGTTGGCAATGTCACGTGGTTCAGAGGAAGAACGTGATAGCCTTCACCTTCCCTGTTAGCCAGTTGTAGCCTTGATGCGGGAGTGCCTCAATGACGGGTGGGAATTGTCTACGACTAAATTAGGAAGAAAATCAGGAAAATTCCCAATATGAATGTAAAATGTGGGAGATTTAAAATATTATTATATTATAACTGGTGCTGGTAAAGTATAATGTAGCTAAATGAGTCAGCAGAGAGAGACGGGAAGGGGTCGGCGTGGAGAAAGAGCGTGGGTTATATAAAAGTCTTTGACCACGCTTCGCTTTACACTTCACTTAGCAAGAATTCTGTTTACCTCACCTTGGAATTACCTCTGACAGTTTCTCCCAGCAATAAAATAACAATTTTCTTCAAATTCACAATGTTGAAGTAGTGCTGGAGATACCTTAAATACCTCCAGCCACGGTGATCTAATTCTCCTGATTTCTCAATTATTGAAGTATTAGATGGACATCAGACAGATTCAGGAGCAAAATAAGTAAGCAAAAAAAAAAGAAAAAGAAAAAGAAAGAAAAAAGCAAACAGTGCAGTAGGGGTTCATGTCACTGATTATGCATAATCAGTAACACATACATGAATGCTTATGCTCAGCGTTGGCGTTTGTTTATCTCACGCTGTGTCCAGATGTTTCCTGTAAAACAGCTGCATCCTTAATAACTCTCATTCATAAGCATTGACTGTGGATTATCACAGGACTCTGGTTGTGAAACCATCTTCACGGAAGTATTCAGTTAGTATGTGTCATAGATTTTCTCAGTTTTTTTTTTTTTTGTTCATTTTTGGGTCTGTCATTTTCATCTCCCAGCATGCACTTCACCACATTAACACACTGGATTCACCTGCACCTTGCTATGTCTAAAGTCTGTGTTTTGTATCTGTTTAAACTCTTATGGTTCATTTCTGATCTCTGTAGTTTCATGTGTTTCCGTTAGCATTACAGTAACATTAGCATTAGTGCTCTATTTTGTAGCTTTGTCAAAGCCGTAGTTCTCACGATTTTTGTATTTTGCTTTTTTTCTGCTTTGCTTCAACACTGTTGTTGTTTCATTACAACATACAAAAGGACAATTTGTCTGATCTGCATTGTGACAGTTCTGTACAATTAACTTCCATGTTCCATGATTTTTGCAGCTACAGTATAACAGTTTTCACTTGGAAGGCTATCCACAAGACGTTTCTGTGGGAATTTTTGCCCATTCATTCTTTAGAGCTTTTATGAGGTCAGACACTGATGTTGGACGAGAAGGCCTGGCTCGCAATCTCCGATTCATCTCAGAGGTGCTTGATGGGGTTGAGGTACCTCAGGGCTCTGTGTTAGGGCCGGTTGAGTTGAGTTCTTCCACTTTGAGCTCATCAAACCATTTCCTTGTAGTCCTTGCTTTGTGCATGGGAGCACAGTCATGTTAGAATAGAAAAGGGCCAGCATTGACCAAGATTGCATTGTCCAAGATGGCTTGGTATGCTGAAGCATTAAGGTTGCCCTTCACTGGGGATAATGTTGGCACTCAGGCTCTGTCTGCTGTTCAGTTAACCATCACTCTACCAAAAGAATCTACCAAAAAAGAGGGAGCAGAGCAGTTTAGGGAGACAGCAGAAATGGTTATAATGGCTTTTTAATGGGAGATGAAGAGAGTGAAAGAGGAAAGTGTGAAAAAAATGAAAGAAGCAAAGTGGCAAAAAATGATGGTACATTTAATGTGCTAGTGAGCTGTTGTCTAAGAAAGGGAAGGTAGTGAGGCAAGGGCCAAAGAGCATCTTTCTCTGTGTGTACGTGGGTGTTTAATGGTTTTCCATCTCTCTCATCCACATATTCTCTATCTGTTTTTTTTTGTAGCAAAGCAAACTTCCAGTGTACTTCATGAAACACGTATTTTTCTTTTTTTCCCCCAGCATAAACTAGTAATAAAACAAAACATTCAAGTGACAAAGAAAACATAATTACATAGTCCACAAAATTAAGCAGTACGTTCGATCATATCTGTGCGAAGCCAATTCGCTTGACTACACACAAGCTGGCCAATTTGTAGTCTCGTTTAAGATCTCAGCTGACACTTTAGTCAATGTTCAGGGCCACTCTGCTGGACACACATGCTTAATGCTGTAAAATGTCCAATCTTGAGTTTAATAATCAGGGTCTGGCTATGACACACTCCCCGAGCTCCGACACAGCTCCAGTGACTGAATTAGCTAGCACCTTTTCACATAATTGCTTAATTGGAGCCTTTTCAGCTGTCAGGATGTGACGACCTCATGGAAGAGTCAAGATAAGGCAGTAATTATGTGGCCAGCCTTGATACACTCCTTGGGCCAAAGGAACGGTTTGACAGGCCATATAGACTGCCGCCTAGGAAACATGCTACAGGGACAGAAAAGTGCTTGAGTGAGGGATAGTAGGAGATCTAGGAAGTGCAGGGGGAAAGAATAGACAGACAAAATGCATTTGGGGACCAGAGTGAGAGATTACAGCATTTTCAAATGTTTGTAGGAGCAGTGAAAGGTGAGACCTGCCATTACCAGAGAATAGAGCAAAAGATGTATAGGGTAGAATGGACACACAGATTGTAACAAGGGATTAGAACAATTTTTTTTCTTCCTCTGGCTTGAATTTGTTCCTGCTTGTTTGACCAAATGCAGGGTTTTTTTTTTTTTTTTTTTGGATAGAAAATGGGAAGTGAATATGAATGAGTCAGTCCATCTGCAGGCATAAATTAGACACGAGTGTCTAATCTGATCAGTAAGTGTACTGCAATTCATTTTAAATTGCACTGCTGACGGGATCTGTCACAAAAAAAAAAAGCACTAAATTATTATGCTATTGAAAGGGAGTAGATTGACTAGATTTGTAATCATGTGACTAGGAATAGGGACTAGAGGTCATGTGACGAGGTTATGGACTGAGGGTCATGAAGGTCTTGCAGAGAATCTACACTACCAGTCAAAAGTTTGGACACACCACGGTCTATCCTTATTTTAGATTTTTTTTTCTCCTTTGAACAATTTTTATTAAGATGCATCTGCAACTTATGCAATGTAAAGCCTTTATGTTGTTGGTCTTTTGGCTGCTCGCGTAGAGGGGTTGCCACAGCGGACCATCAAGCCGTACAACAACTTGGCACAGGTTTTAGAGGTTTTAGACAGAAGAGAGAAAATAATAATAGCAATAATAATAATAACAATTAAAGTTATTACATGAACCTGACGTGTATCCTTCCATGGCCATTGATGTAAATCCCACCCACTCATAATGCGCCACAATGGGACATTAGGAAAGGATTCCGCACGGCAAAGGACACAACCCCTCACCACCATACACATGCCTCACTTGCCTTCTTTTTGTCCTATTGTATATTTGTGTCTGAACTGGTGTGTAATGCATTAAAAAAGTGAGGGGTACAATGGTAGAACCATGAGGCTGGTAACTCTAAGTGAACTTCTCCTCTGCAGCGGAGGTACGTTTTGCCTTCATGGGAAGGTCTTCATGAGAGACAGGTTCATTTATGGTAATTGATGGGTTTTGCGAATACCCTTTACAATAGTTTTCTTCCAAGAACTGTTCCAGAACTGCCTGTTTTCTTAATTTTATGTTTTTACTTATAATTACCCAACATTATATGTGTTAAGGTGTATGTGTGCATAGTTTTGAAATGTAAATGAATGTAAAAAAAGGACATCCAAATTTGTGTTCAAATTTTTGATTGGTACTGAAATCCTACAATCTTGTTCTGTACAGGACTTCGGGTCAGTAGAAGTTGCGAACTGAGTTAATACAGTCTATCTTTAACTAGTTCTGTGGGATTTTCTCCCTTAATTAGGTTAATCCAGATTAAAGGAACAGTTATCATAGGTGAGTGATGTATATTTTCCTTCTCAGTGAACTGTACAAAAAAATCTCACTATGTCAACATCGATAATTATTGATAATTTCTATGTCCATTACATTAGGCTACATTTATTAATAAACACATCTTTCACAGAAAAGATTTAATTAAGCTACTTTTTATTAAGGCACACAATGTTGGAGCGGTCATCATCATCATCATCATCATCATCATCATCATCATCTATACCGCTTAATCCTGTATTCAGGGTCACGCAGGGGCTGAAGTCTATCCCAGGAGACTTAGGCCAAAATTCGGGGTACACCCTGGGCAGGGTACCAATCCATGGCAGGGCACACACATACACACACACCGGCCAATTTGGGAATGTCAATTAACCTAACCTACATGTCTTTGGACTGTGGGAGGAAACAAGAGTACCCGGAGGAAACCCACCAAGCACGGGAAGAACATGCAAACTCCATGCACACAGAGAAACGGGAAATGAACCTGGCCGGGAATCGAACCCGGACCCTGGACAGCTGGTTTATTGACCTTACATTAACGAGATTTAATAAATATAAGAAATACTGTATAAGCTCTTTGACTAAGCGTCTGACTCAGTACAGTGTATTAAGTGGACTGTATTTTGAAATTCCTAGTTTTGGTCAGAACTCTCCTCCTACACATTTTACACACAACTCGGTCCAAGCACAAAAACCCTGAACCAACCTGTCCTTGTTTATTTACAGTTTCTTCCTTCCTTTTTGCACTCATCTTCTCCCTCATATTACACACTGCTTCTGTTGTTGGATGTGTTTCATTTCGGGGGCCGAAGCGTATACGGCCTCTGTTGACTGCGTAGCCCATGAAAGCTGATTAGAAATGAAACTCTCTGGTCTACAGAGCTGAATTGTCTCTGGTTAATGCTGTGGACCACTTACTCACCATCTTAACCAGTGGCAGTTCATAGACCAGACCGTTTTGTTTTAAAACCTTTAACTGTATTTTATAAGATCTGGTGGACCAGATTTCCAGATTTCTTTTGACTTTTACTGTATATTATACATGTTTATAATATATTTATGTGAATGTTCCCGCGTTCTGTGTCCTGTCTCTTTCCGCGGCTCTCCAAGAATCTTGAGGTATGTTGTGCCGGAAAACATACCTTATTTGCCCTCTTTGCTTTTTCAGCGGAACAAAGGCACTAATTTGAAGCAGCCTTCAAATTGTGACAGTCTTAGTTGTGACATAATTAGCCTTCAAAAAACGTCCTTCACAGGATACGGCTCCCCCAACGAGACAAACCGGTGGTCTATTAATGGTTTGCTTTTAGCCAGAGATTTTACCAAAGATTTTTCTCATTGATATTGACATTCTATTGTCCAGGCCTAACAGTTAGTGTTTTAGATTTAACAAATAAATGTGTCTGTATGTTCATTAATCTTATGCTAATACTTGCATATAGACCATAAAGCCTTTAAATATAAGACGTTTTACGCTGTAGTGCAGCACAGTGTAAAGTGGATAGTCATGTCACCTTGCACCACCAGGGTCCAGGTTCGAATCCTGTCTTCGAGGTCCGTGTGCATAAGTCTAAAGACATGCTGATATGGCTAATTGGCCTTCCCAAATTGCCCGTAGTGTGTGTAATATGGGTGTGTGTCATGTGATGGATCGGCACCCCATCTGCGGTGTGCCCTGCCTCGTGCCCTAAATGGGCTCCAGACCCCCCAAGACCCTTTATACAGGATAAAGCAGTATAGATGATGAGTGAGTGAGTGAGTTTAACTTGTTTATTTCTGATTTTTCAGTCATTTTGATTTGATGTCGCTCTTTAAATGGAGAAGAAACTCAGATTTGGGACTGGTGTGGGTGTACTATGTCTTATCATGAAAGACACGCTCCCATTTCCTGTGCCGCTTGAGAAGGGTTCACTGAGTTTTGCAAAAATAAATAGTAACAGGGCCAAACTCAAAATTACCAGGTGCAAATAATGTTTAAAAAATCCTTTAGATATTAAAATAATTTTTATTTGAAATAGCCATTGTTTGCACTATTTGCTTATGATTTTATATTCTTAAACATTTAAAAAAAATAAAGACGGGTACACGTATGCGCATTTCTATCTTGTCAGGAGGATTATAGTCTCCGACATTTGTACCCGAAACATACAACAACACATTCATTAACACATTTATAACACATTTATATCTTGAATTTATATTTCTGTACATGCTACATTTCATAATATTATCATACTGTATATCTATTCATTTTTTGTACACAACACATTTCCGAACTTTTTGAAGAAACAAACCAGCTGCTCAGTCGGTGCATTATTTTACTTACAAGTAAGCAGATAAAAGGTGTAGTGTTCGTTTCCAAGTGGGACATTATTTGTATTTGGAGTGTGTGTGTGTGTGTGTGTCTCTCAATATGAAGTCGGAAAAGCTGTGACTTCCAGTGAGGCGAACCATCATTACGCTGAAAAATGGTTCGCTGCACTCGCACACATGCACAACGGAAGAAATGTGCTTGGTTCAGTTTTTCACACTATAACTATCTTTTACCCCAACAGGCATTTCTGAAATTGAAACAGACACACACACACACACACACACGCACACACACACACGCACACACACATACACACACACAACAGTAAAACAGCCTATAAAAATAAATACATGAAACAGTTCAATAAGTCAATTAGTTTAAGCGCTTTTAAAGTTTCACTTTGACAGCCTCACAACCACAACAACAACAAAACAACCAGGGTACCAACCTACAGTAGCTGCACATCTCCCCCAAACCTGGGGGCCACTACCCAACAAAGATGAAGGTCATGTGACTTGTGATGTGGCAGCGGGAATGTTGTATAGGAAGGTCAAATCAAGTAAAACTAATAGAGATACAAATATAAAGACTGTGATGATTGTTATTAACATTAGACAGTATAATGTCTAATACGAAGGCTAGAATCATGTGATCCAAATAGTATATGAGATACTGTACTCCTCATGTACTGTATTGGAGGAACGATAGTCTTTAACCTGCTATGCTAAACGTCAACATTTTGAGAAATTATTAAAGAGAAAACATGATGCAGCTCATAAGGATGTTTCTGCTCCTGCTGCTGAAATGACCAAATACTCCTACTCCACTGCACAGTCTTATCCTTTGTGCTAGTGATGCACCCAGAAGTTTCAGTGAGATTTCTGCGTGTCGTTTGGCAATTTACAGTCCTGTATAAAGCCCTAAGAGATGTCCAGGGCTCTGACAAATCCAATGGCTTGCTGTTTACCTACTTACTGTCTATACCACTTTATCCTGTATACATGGTCATGGGGGGGGGGCGGGGGGCTGGAGCCTATCCCAGGAGACTTAGGGCACGAGGCGTGGTAAACCCAGGATGGGCTGCCGATCTGTCACACATACACGCAATTCGGGAATGCCAATGAACTTAGTCTACATGTTTTTGGACCATGGATGGAAACCCAGCAAGCATGGTGAGAACATGCAAACTCCACAACATGCAAAGACCCCAAGGTGGGAATCGAACCCTTGACCATGGAGGGATGAGACCACAGTGGTACCCTCCACACCACCGTGCCGCATGCTTGATGTTTATTCTCTAAGTCCTTTTCAGTCGTCCTTTAAGGTATAATTATATAATTATACTGTATATCTTTTTACAGGTGAAGAACAGCTGTTATATGTCATCTTGGGTTTTGAATGGAATGAAAATACATTTTCCTGATGAAAAACAAAAATGACAAATATGGTATAATGATGTTTTTACATATGACATATTTCTTGTCCCTGTAAGTAGCTTACACTACAATTAGTTCAATGAGAAGGAAATGACTTCGGAAGAGACGGCGAGATTTGAAGTGGATCTGTAATTATGAGGTTATTATGAGGTAAGGTGACAGATTCTTCTCTAATGCAGTCAGCAAAGCTGCATACACTCTAGAACGGCTGCCTGTTATTTTAATCCCTTAAACGAGTCCGTCGGAAAAATCTGCAGCCTTATTCGGATGAGATTAAATTTACATATGCACTCCTAGAGTAATTTCCTTTATTACAGACTGACTCTGTGGTTTTATTGCCACTGGGATTTGCCCTGTTGGTGTACTTCGAAGTTCTCCTCTGAGAGAATTTCAGGCAGAGACTCTCGTCTATGATTTCCTATGCAGACGTCGCCTCACATTGGACATAAGGATGAGTGCTGCATTCTGAGTCGTAGCGGATCAGTGACCCAAATGTTAATGATGTAAAGTAAAAAAAAAAGTGCTTTTACTATTCCAACAGCCGCCATATTAAATGCCATCAAAATGTCAAAAATAAATGCTTACCATCACATCTGTCTTTTGAAAAACAAAACCTGACCGAGATTTCTTTTTCAGAGAAAATACACTATGACAAAAGTATTTGCCCAAACCTGTTAATTATTGAATTCAGGTGTGTTCAATATCCCCAGTGAAGGGCTGAATCTTAATGCTTGGGTATACCAAGTCATCTTGGACAATCACTGGGCACACATGCATGCACACACATGCTCGCACACACTACACACACAAAGTATAAGCAATTTGGGATGGCAATTCGCCTAATCTGCATGTTTTTGGACTGTAGGAGGACCCCAGAGTACCTGCAGACCTGAGGTGGGATTCCAATTGCTACCCTGGTGATGCAAGGCCAAACTGCTAACCAGTAAGTCATCATGTCCCTAGAGTAGAGTTAATAATATTGTTTATATTATTATTATTTTTTTGATTCATTGATTGACTATATCTTATTCTTTGCCAGTTGTGACCAATGACTGTATATATGAATGGACACCATGTCCTTTAACTCCCATTATGTGCTTTCGAAGCCTACATTTGCTCAAACTGAAGTCTTAATCATGTCTTATTGCTGTACCACTTAACTCAGATGGCATGCTCACTCAGTTGGTAGTGGGACTTCGCAGCTTCCTTGGTTATGCTGAAGATGATACTCCCTATGCAGTTTTGCATCTGTCTGGGACTGTATGGATTTCCTTGGGGTTTTTGCTGTATTCTCACCGTCTCAAAACATGATGCAAACATGATGCTATGCTAAAGTGCCCCTAGGTGGAAATGTGTGCGTGCTTGCACGTCGTTCCCATGGTACCAGTGATACCAGTAATAGTTCCATCCTGGGTGAGTTGTCCTGCTTTGTGTCCAGTTTCCACAGTACCCATTGTTGGAAATGAATAAATGAGTGCAGGCATCCTTTTTAAACTTGGTAATACATTTGCTTTACGGTCGCCAATAATAACTATATTGTTTTCTGGGATATCTGGTTTAATGTCATGACATAACCCCAGTTAAGTAAATTGCATTTCCAGTTTGCAGTAAAAATGTTCATAATGTTTTGTTGGCACTCTACATTTGTGTATCTTTACATCCCTTTGTCTTTATTTAAATCTAGAAACTGAGTTGTTACCCTGTGTAGATCATCTCCATGCTGGCTGTGTAATATATCACAGAAGTCTGAACAGCTGAGCAAATCCCAGATCTCACTTTTTTTTAACTAGGTCATTCATTAACTTTGATTTTTTTTTTAAAGGAACACAGCAATGTTATTTTTCATCCTAGATGCTGAATGAATGTTTTTTATCACCGATTCAAGGAATGCAATCCATTTGTAAGTTAGAAGACAGGCACTCCAGTCTCAGGGAGAGACCTCAAGCCTCTCTTGCACAAAGAATGTGTTAATGTGAAAAAGAAAGTTTAAAATAATAAGTGAAAACATAGAGTGAAAAAAAGTAAGGCACACTCAAAGGTGAGCACACCACTCTTACTACTCCCAGAAAGAGCACCAGAGAGAGAGAGAGAGAGAGAGAGAGAGAGAATGGCTCATGTTTAATTAGCAGCTCTTGAGAACATCTCTGGAGAATCAGGGAGAAAGCTTGGATCATCGTTAATTGGCCTTGTATGGACAAGAGGAAGAGGGGGGAGGTGGGGGGGTTAGAAAAGGAACGGAGGGGACAAAACAAATAAGGGAAAGTTTTATATGAGTGTAAAGCAGTGGTTTCAAAGACAAAGGAAATGGATGAGATGTAACAGTGTCTTAAAAAAAAATCTGTAATGGAATTGGGAAGGAGATGGATGAGGGAAAAACAGTCAGGTAGCTATAGACAGAGATGGATGGATTCGGGCTCCAACAAAGCAGAGACGATGCAGGGAATAAGGACAAGCTGGAACTTCCCAGACGGATTGAATAAACCGGTCCTATGCTTGAAAAATCACTAATGTCATGCCTCTCCATCAATACAGGTGATGACCCATTGGTGATCAATCAGCAAGGGAGACGGAATTGATCAGACCTGGTCAGATATGGCATGAAACAAGACACAGACCACCAACAGTTCACTGGAGGGTTTCAAGAGACAAACACAATGCGTCTCAATTAGCTAAATCATTGGGTGGCTGCATGAGCTTTGATAAAGAGCCTCAATTAAGCAGAACTGTGAGACAAAGGAGTTCGGTGGCATCATTCTCTAAGCATGTAATATATTGGGGATGCTGCCAGGTCAATCATCATTCTGTTGTTTATTGCAAGAGAGAGAGAGAGAGAGAAGGGAAGAGAATGAAGGCCTTGGAGAGTAAATGAATATGCTAATGGAAAATGAACGAGTGGGTGAGAGTCAGTTCTCTGAGATCTCTTTTGCATTTGCCTGTTACATTTATCTTTTAGCTTCTAGACCTCCTATCATTTCACCTTTTTCATCATTTCATAACTAATTTTTTGCTTACAGTCAATTTGAAATTCCCAGAAGATGGAACAACACTCACTACTTATACAAAGACTTGATTTGGATTGAAAACCTATTAAAAAATTTAATTCACTCAAACAAGGTTACACCTTTCCCTGATGTGTCAGCTGTGAAGTGGAGCAACAGTGCATGAATTAGGCCATTTTAGCAGGATCTCATATTTGAGATAGAATAATTGACACTGAAATGGCTCTATAAACTCTGCTCTAAATTATAGTGGCCTCGTTCTTGCCTTGTGCTTGGACCCATATTTATTTTTTTTTAATCATTTCGCAGGGTTTTTCTTATAAAGAAAAAAGAACTTGGTTTTGTAAAAATGTTAACACCTTGTAAAAAGTTCTTACCTTTCAATACTATCTAGCCAATTTAATTCTATTCAGTTATCCATTTTAACTGTGTATCACTTTCAACAATGGACATTGTGTGCATTTCTATATTTTAAAAAAATTATGCAGTGCACTGGGTGTGTGTTGCTGGCTGAAATTCATTTTGGGAAATTGTGTTTGTTAAAGAATCCCCACACCTCCAAGGAGGCACTACTAAGGCAAAGGAAGATTGAATGGCTGGGCAGCAATGATGACTTGGTTCCTGCTATAGAATTTTCTTCTAGAGAAGGGGGTCTAACCTAGGAAGGGCATCCAAATCTGCCATCTATTAGCACTAGTCTAACATACCCTTCCCAATTCACCAAAAACTAAACTATCTTCATTCCTCTGTGGTGATCCAAGTGGACCCTCAATGCACATCCCGCAATAGTAAAAGCTGGAGGTGGCACATCATGGGGATGGCTTCCTCCAGAGGCCTTGGACAACTGACCTAAGTGGACAGTCATGAAATAAAGGGGAATCTTTAAAATGGTATGGCAGCGGTATCTCCGGCCAAGTTCCTGAATAGGCCTCTCCACTTGACCGTTAGAAGCTTGATGTTGCCCCGATGTGATACTGATATTGATTCTTTTCAGATAGGATGTCTTCTTGTAGACCAAGTTGGCAGAAGACTTGTTGAAACAGGGCTTCTGATTTTTGCAAGCAGTGAGGCAACCTGGAGGAGGGATCAATAAACAAGCTTTAGAGACCCAATCTACTGCAACCAATATTGTGGTAATACCTTCATATTTTGAGAGATCTGTAATAATATCCATCTGAGAGATGAATCCAGGGCCTCTGAAGTATCGGTTTAGGTTGAAGTCTTCTAGCTGGAAGCTGTCTACCTACGTTGAACTGAGTAAACAAACAACAGGAGACCATAAACGTCTGCACATCAGCTTGAAGACTAGGCCACAAATCAACTTACTCCTGATTGCTTCTGGCATGTAGACCTTCCATGATGGGTTGCCATCTATTTTTTTCAGTTTACCTACTGTAGCAGTAGAATCTTCTGGCCAATCCCCCAGTTGATAGGGGCCAACCAAGCAGGCGGGCTCAACAATGGGTTTGGATGACAGGCCATTGGACTCCGGGTCAGTCAAGGCATTTAAACAACACACCAAACTTTCCATTTTTACACCCAGTTCTCCCAGATAGAAGTCCAATCCTGTGCCATCCCTGGGAGTAGGGAGAAAATGAAATAAAGGCGCTATCTGACCATTTTGATTCATACACATTCACATTTCATACAAACTTCAATAATTATTTTCATTGTGTTAGGCTGCTTTGCGAGGATGACAATTGTTAAAAGCGCTATACAAATAAAATTGAATTGAATTGAAATGAAATCCACTTTAGAGGATTTGGTGATGAACCTGAATAAAATGTGAGCATTGTATAAAGAACATTGTATCAGAAATTACTGCCACTGCTTTCAGTTTTTTTTTTTTTTAGGTGTACTGTAGTCATGAGATGCAACAGGGGTTCAGCCCTGGATGTACCTGTACTGGATGTCCATGGCAGTCAGTTTTAAAGGACTTTCACTAGATTTATATACATAATTAGATCATTTTTAGGAATAAAAACACTCTAATGGGATTAATATAAAGATAAAACTTTAAACAAAAACACATTTGAAGACCTGCTTGTTATGAGTGAATTATATATCAGCCAGTCAGTTTTTCCAAGGTATCCATCTTGAAATTTGCTAGTGAAAGGCCATAAATGGTCAAAGTTATTTACCCATCTTTCCTCATGCATCACCGAATTAATAGCTCTTCTTCTGATGCGGCTATTGCAATCAGTAGTACATTGGAGAAACCTGGTAGCTGATGACATCTATGAGACCTCATCTACACTTTCTGTCTCTGCACTTTGGAAGACCATGCAATGACTGTTCTGTTATGACAACCACGATTATATCCTCATCTATTTTGAACACAAAGTGGTTTCACCACCTGCATTCTCAAAAGCTCTGATGAAATGTCTTGTTTCTTTCTGTGCAACTTTTGCTACACATAGTCCATCCAGTGAGGAGAAATATGATATTTGGTATTTGGATTTGTTTTGTTGTGGAAACATCCATCTGCTCACCAGATTCATTTTCATGCCCAATAAAATTACATTTCCCTCTAATACTGTATGTCCTGAATGCATCACTCTATTCATGATACTTCAATCGTGTGTAATACCCCAGTGCCGCTTGCAGAGAAAAAGGCTACATGCAGTTGTCTCCTACAGTACCTCTGTACTTCCCTGTGGGTGTATTGTTTTTAGCATCTTGTGTACAACCCAGTTTTCTCCAAACATGATAAGCTGAATTATTGCTGTTACGTCCCTGACGTATTGTATATTTTTTGATATGATGCTTTGTGTGGCCTGCTGTTACATTGTTGTGGTTGTGTTTCTCTCCCTGTCTGTAAAGCAGGTTTAATTGGCCGCTACCTTGGAGAGGGGTGCTGATTGGAGGATCAATTGGACAAACACTTCCTGAACCTGTGTGCTTTACTCCCGCCTCCTGCGTTGTGATTGGACAAGCTCCCCTCAACCTGTGCACCTTCCTACCGCCTCCTGTGTTGTGATTGGACTAGCACTTTGTGCAGCTGTATTTAAACACCATCCTGCCTGCTGCTCGGGAGACAACTGCTTAGCTTGTTATGGTGTCTTGCGTGTGTATATTTGATTTACCGTGTATCGACCTTTTGGTGCCTTTTTCGACCTCGATTTTGTTATTGCCCTTTGTACATAAATTTGTACAGTTTGTAAATAGCATCCTGTAAATAGTGGTAAGTAGRGAGTCGACRCCCTTTTTGTTCTCTTCCCCCCTGTTTCTCCTGGTTATGCTAGTTAGGGAATTAGGTAAGACTTAATGTATTTTGGTTTGTTTTGTTGTTAGGTTAGGTAGTCTTTTGTGGCTTTAGTTAGCGGAATTTGTTTATTATTTTGGCACTGTCGGCTCCTGAAGAGATTACCAACTTTGTAAATATTTTGTACATTAAACCGCAGTTGATCTCACCCCCTGTTTATTTCCCCACTATTTTCTTTCCTGTTTATAATTGTCATTGTCTTCATTCTCTGTTGCGGCCTGACCCTAGACCAGGACGTAACAATTGCCAAAGAGTCTGACTAGAGAATTTTGTTCTGAAACAATTCTGATTTGTCTGAATACTTTTGGAATAAATTGGCCTGTGACCATTTAATTGAAAATTGTGGCACAGTTTTGATCTCAGTATAACTATTGTTTTACATTGTCACTGTGACTGTAGCTTTGGCACTTAAGACTTGTTTAATAATGTTGTCCCTCAAAACTACAACTCCTTGAAGCAAAAAGCAGCCTCACTGACCTTCACTATTATTGGTATTGCTAATACATACATACATTTCTCTAACGTAATCATATCCAAATCCCAATCGTCTTGTTAGAGCACTCCCCATCAGCAAGAGCAGCGAGGAAGGCTTAAGGGGGTATCTTTTTTAACTGCTGCTCACTTATTGTTAAGAAGTGGTGTAACAGACTGTGAGGACCTTACAGAAGCCCACAATTGGGTAGTGTCTCCTCCCCGTTCAATCTGCCCTCTAGTCTATCACCTGGGAGACAAACTTCGAGGAATTTGGAGGTCAATCTTGGGCTTTTAGCTGGGCCTCGTGCATGGCAGGCTGTAATTCACTGTGGTGTTCTGCTGCCTTTATATTGTAGCCAACATTGAGTTACTGCATGTGTGGTTTGTGCTGCATTGTCTTTTCTATTGGACCAATGGAGCAGGCTAGCATTTAGTCCCACGGGTATAGACGGAATTTGAGGGCTCTGGGTCACTGATTGGAAGGCCGGTGGTTCAAGCTCCAGCACCACCAAGTTGTCACTATTGATTAAGCCTGGCTACTACAGTGTTGCAGTATCCTGGCTGACCCTGGGCTGTGACCCCAGCTTCCTTACTGGGATAGGAAGAAAAATCATTACTTTGTACTGTAAGGTAAATGTGATAAATACGCACACTCAAAATAGGCACAAACACTGAAATAGGCGCACACACATATACCCACTCATTCAGTAACGTCAGTTAGTCTAATCTGGAGGTCTTTGGTCGGAGGAAATCAGAGTACCTGGAGAAAACCCACCAATCATGGGGAGAACATGCAAAATCCGTGCACACAGAGATGGGAATCGAACCTGGTCAGGAATCGGACCGTGGACCCTAGAGGTGCAAGAAGACAGTGCTTACCACTACACCACCGTGCCATATGATAAATAACTAAATCTAAATCTTCTCTCAAATTTGACAGTATATAATTAATAATCAATATTATTCAATTCACCTGATGGTAGTGCTAATGCTAAATGTGATAGGCTGATCTGCATATGGCGGCACAGTGGCTTAGTGGTTTGAGTTTGCATGTTTTTCCCCGTGCTTGGTGGGTGTTTTCCTCCCACAATGTGAAAGTTGACCACAAGATGGGGATAAATATAATGGTCACCACTGGCCTCCACATTCTCTAGTTGGACTATAGTGGTTTCTTGATGGGTGATAGATTTGGATTTAAAGTTTTTAATAAGAATAATATTAGTAATAAGTTATGTCAATTTTTGCAGCTTACGACTCTGCACAGACACATCAGCCCCTCCTCTTTTGATATGACACCATTTATTTTGTCATAACTGAATGATTAATTTTATTTGTCTCAATTTATGCTTGTGCTTGCTTTTTTTTTTTTTTTTGGCACATTATTATTCCCTGATCAACAAAGTTGTCTACAACAAAATGTTGAATTTGAAAACTGCTCTCTAAGCTTTGAAAATACATGTTGGCTTTCTGTCAAGTGATCAGTGAAACTAATATACTTCCTGTGGAACACAGCAACTGCCGCGAGTGATTAAAATGTGGTTTTGGAGAATGTTGAAGCCAGGAAAAGGACATTTATACTCTTTTAATGCCCTTGCAGTTACTCCAGTAATGGCGGAGAGGTATCCGTTGCTTAGCATCCGCAATATATTCTGTCACATAGGGCATATGTTCTGTTTTATCACAGTTTGCCTTCTTGCTTCATTAAAAAAAAAAAAAAAAATTCTTAAAACTTCAAAAAGGGACTTATCTCATTTTGCTGTCAAACTGTTTATAAACTGAATTAATGCCTATTTTTATATGATTATCTTACTGGATACAACAACCATGAAATTACACAGCCTAACATCTGACTAATTAAAGAACACCCTCATATATGTAGTGTACTTAAATATCCTAGCAACATGGAAACGATTGAAGCAAATATTAAAGAATAAATATGTCTTTGGGAAATAAATAAATAAATAAATAAGCATCCCTGGTACAAATTCTAGCATATGAAATAGGTGAGAAAAGCCTTAAAAAACATTAATAAGTGTACAAAGAATCTACATGTGAAATGAGTGCTATTAAAGGCAAGTGGTAATTTTCTAAATGAATAAATTATAAAAAGCCAGGTTTTATTAAACTGAACTATAAATGGCCTTTCAGGGTAATGTGTTCAGGGAATAAAGGGCAGCGATGCCTTTAATCAAGCAAAGTGCTACTTTGCCTGTATGAATATAGCATGTGTTTCATCAGAGGTTAAGGAACATCTGCTTTTCTCTCTGTTGGAGCCTTGAAAATCCTGCACCAAATGCAAGGACTGCAAAAAAAAAAATAAAAAAATCTAACTGACCTCAAAGGAGCAAGCAAATTTGACGAGTCCTGGATAAGACTTTGTGTGTAATTAAAGTAAATGCTGTTTACAGAGCAAAAGCGATGAGGTGTGAATGTGTGGGTTAGAAGTTGCAAACAAGGCATTTTAGCTCTTTTTATGTCAAAGAGACGAGCCGCAGGCTCTGACCTTGGAGTGTCTGTTGGCCTAATTAGTGAGAAGTGGCAGTTCCACTGACCTGGGACTAATAAAAGAAAAACAAATCAAGGGTGATGGTTGCTCCTCTGACTTGGGATCTGTAAATATCCATATACACCAATCCACTACAACATTCAAACCACATACATACTGTATATTGTGCCATCAAAACAACTCCTGTCAAGGCAAGGACTCCACTCGACCTCTGAAGGTGCGTGGGCCCCAAATCCTTTAAGTCCTGTAAATTCCATGGATAAGACTTGTTTTTCCAGCACGTGCCACAGATGCTTGATTGGATTGAGATGTGGGGTTTTTGGAAGTCGAGTCAACACCTTGAACCCTTTGTCATGTTCCTCAAAGTATTCCTGAACGATGTTTGCAGTGCTTCAGGGTGCATTATCATTCATTATCAATCAGGGAATACGGCAACAATGTTTAGGTAGGTGTGACATATCAGAGTAACATCCACATGAATGGCGTCACACTGCCTTGGCAGGCCAACCTTCTTCCCATAGTGCATCTTGGTCCTATTTCTTCCCCTGGTAAGCGATGAATAGACACACACACTCACTCAGCTATCGTCTATACTGCTCTATCCTGTATACAGGGTTGCGGGGTGCCTGAAGCCTATACCAGGATACTTAGAGCACACTTAACCCTAACTGCTCCAGGGGCGCTGTACCATGGCTGACCCTGCGCTCTGACCCCAGTTACACTGGGATATGCGAAGAAGGAATTTCACTGTGCTGTAATGTATATGTGACAAAATAAAGGCTTTACTTTACTTTACTTTACATGGCGGGGTACACCCTGGACAGGGTGCCAAAGCATCACCGGGCACACACACACATACATGGTCATTTACACACTACAGACAATTTGGGATCACCAATTAACCTACAGTAATCTGCAGGTGTTTGGACTAGGAGAGAGAACCGGCGTACCCGGAGAAAACCAACCAAGCATGGGGATAACATGCACAGGAATCGAACCCAGACCAGAGGGGTGCAAGCAGACAGTGCCATGCAACATGGCCATGCAGAGACCTTTAGAGGGGCAGGGGTCCTCAAAGTTGAAAAGAGGCAGATGGAACAAGATTTTAAAACCATACAACATCTTTAATAGGATAACTTTTTGAATTGTAGCATTAAACAGAATGTAACCCCTCTCACTCCAACCTCTGTTCAGTATGTCTCCTGGCTTGCTCAGTGTCTCCCATTCACTCCAGTCCCTGTCTCCATCTCGTCACCGGACCTCCTCACCCTTTCCACTCCATCTAGTAATGAGGCACAATTTGCTACTCTAATCTATTTTTTATTAACCACAATTAACAGCTCTGGCAACTAATCAATAATAAACTCCCCCCACGTAATGAGAGAATATATTTAAAAATTAATAGACTGCAATAAAGTGTTTGTTATTGCTACTGTCTTGAACTAAATACATTTGCCATGAAAACAACTGGTACACAGTAAAATCCCCAGTGCTGATTTAACACTTTCAGAGTTTAGTTGCGTCCAACTGGACTCGTATAAACACTGCTGCGTGTTAATTCAACACTCTAACTGTTAATTAAACACTGGGGAATTTGCTGTGGACCTGTTATTCTAGGACGGTTGCGCGCTTTTAACCCGTCTGGTTCGTGGCCTCACACCGCTCTTTTTATTTTTAATCTCCTCTCTGTACCTTCTCTAATCATGATATTGATCATTTATTTTATAAATATCATAATTAATAAAACAGACTGTGGTATGCATGAAAACAAACATAAAAAAGCTAATACGAAAAGGGACGCACAGGTAAACTGTTTAAATTCTTGATAAAGCCCACAGGTAGGCCGTCTAAATAAATAAATAAATAAATAAATAAATAAATAAACAAAGGTTAAATAAAAAAATTCTACCTTTACATTTCGTACATTAGAGGACCCGAAACCAGTCCATGCACACAGAAAAAAATGTCTGTCTGTCTGTATTTCTGTCCAGCCAGATTTTGTCACAGCATCACCTCAAACTGGCTGGACAGAATTTAATTAAACTTTGCCAGTCCTTTGGTGTTTGTCTCATCCATAAACGAAATCCAAAAGTTCAGGAGAACTGAAGTTATAAGCAGTTATGTGCCAGAGTAAAAAATGCAAGTTATTGACAGCATTCACCAAACTGTGGACGCGTCTTAAATCGACCGCTGGACAGAATGTAATGAAACATTTGCAGTACTTGCCTGATATCTGCCTGAAGTTTAACCTGCACCATAAATTCAATAAAAATGATGTTATGAACAGTAATGTGCCGGATTTAATAATCTAGTTAATTTTTCACTGCTGAAATAACAGCGCTGAAGTGGTATAAGTGCAATTTTAATGCATCGTAGATGTTTTAAGACAAAACTTTATCTTCATCTGATCTACTTTTTAAATTTCTCATCTGTGATTCACTCTCCGATTCCCGAACAGGGAGTGTATTTGACTGACGACTAAGTGTAAACAAGAATTTTTTTCTTTGTATTATTAAGTTTCAGAACGACAGACAGACTTAAGCTTGAACTTGAAAAATTAATAAAAATAGACAAATTAATCAAATGCCTTGACAAAAGAGTCATTTTAAACATCAATGTAGAAAGAGGCAGGTGCTTGGGTACCCTTAGCTCCTCTCTGTATGCTACACAATATAAGACTGGTGGCTTAAAAGTAACAGCTGATCAGTACTATATAAGCAGGTCTTACAGCTGTAATCTGGTGTGCAGGCATGTTCAGTACTGTGGATTCAGGTTCGATGGTGAATCACTGCTTAAAAGCCCTGCAATTATGTGCACGAATAATAAAAAAAAGTTTGTTACTTTGTGAATTTTAAAGAGCACCTATTATGCAAAGTTCACTTTTTAGTCATGTTTAGACATTCAGATGGGTCTCCAACCTGCATGAACACATGAGAAAAAAAAAACGTTCTCTGCTGTTTGTGCTTTTCCACTTTGTATTTACCAGGGCTTAAACAAGCAATCAGACCTCCACCCCCCCCCCCCCCCCCCGCCTCCTATTGTAACCTCATATACAAATAGACTCTCCTCAGCGTAATACTCAATTATCGATTTGTCCTTCTCTATCTGCCATTTGTAAGAGCTATAGTAAATGCTACAGTAGGGTTGGCACTGTGAAATACTGGTTAACACTATGACCTCACACTTCCAGGCTCGAGGATTCGAATCCAGCCTTGTGTATGTGTGATACAGATATCCTTTATATATATATATATATATATGCTCAATGCTCTCGAAATCTCTCAAAATCTGCTCAGCCTCAGGAGACCATTTCCTGAATGAGATTGTGGTGGCTGGCTCAAGAAATGCGCTTGTACTGGGGGCATAAGTAGACCACGCAGTGATCAGACCTCCCTAACATGGGCAGAGGGTGCATCCAATGGCAATGGAAGCATCCCCGACATTGGCATACAGCATACCTAATGACCTGTTTTGTGGGGCAGTCCACAAGTTGATAAAAAAGCATGGAAAGTAGAGTCCAGCATCATATGATTAAAGTCATCGGATAACGCTACAAAGGCATCAAGATGTGTTTGCAGTTTTCGCGATAGTTGAATAAACGTCACATCCTTTATCTGTATCCGTCCTTGGTGGAATGTAAACACAGACAATGATGCCATGTGGGAATTCCCTGTGAATGTAGTATGGGAGAAGATCTATGTTCTGACAGCAGATAATAGCCTTCACAGTTACATACTGTAACCTGAGTTACAACATGTCATTCTAACAAACAGAGTAAGTCCTCCTGCTTTGCGCTTACTGCATGACTTAGCGACCCTGTCCGTCCCTCAGAATAGTGAAAGCCATGTTTCAATAAAGCACAGTACACTGCACTTACACTACAGTGCACTTACATAGTAAACTGCACTGGTAGATCTTCTGATCACTGAGCAGGAGCACTAGCCCATCCATCATAATAACCGAAACAATAGAAGACTTGTATCTTCACCACTTAGCAGTTAGCTTAGCCTTTAAGTGTGCTTGGTTGGATTCCTCTGTTGACTCTGGTTTTTGGCCATAGACTAATTGGTTAATTGGTGTTTCCAAATTCCCCATAGTTTGTGTGAAAGCTTGTGTACTGGTTCCCAATCCAGCGTGTACCCCTTCCTGTGGAGTCCTGTGACCCTGTACAGAAAAAGTAGTATAGTAAATAAGTGAGCGACAGTAGGCTAGGGTAGCAGATAGTGGCTAACTGCTAATGGATAATCTAGTAATACTTAGCTTTTAAGAATGGCTAGCTGTTAGCAGTTAGTGGCTAATGACTAACCTACCCTTCTTCAGCTCGTAGTTGTGGTTTAAATTCAGTTTTGTTCTAAATAACAGGACCACGATGGAAACAAAGAAGAAATTCCAACCTTTAATTCAAGTGGAAAAAAAAATCCAACATTAAGAAATAATTATTTTACATCAAATCATGGGTGCCACAATTATTAGCACCCCTGATGTTTAATACTTTGTACGAACCCCTTTTGCCAACAAAACAGCACCTAATCTTCTCCTATAATGTTTCACAAGATGAGAGAACACAGAAAGAGGGATCTTCGACCATTCCTCTTTGCACAATGTCTCTAAATCATCCAGTGACCTGACTCCTCTCCTCTGCACTCTCCTCTTCAGCTCACTCCACAGGTTTTCAATGGGGTTGAGGTCTGGGGACTGAGATGGCCATGGGAGGAGCTTGATTCTGTGTGTGGTGAACAATTTCTGTGTAGATTTGGCCACATGGTTTGGGTCATTATCTTGCTGAAAGACCCAGTGACGACCCATCTTCAGCTTTCGGGCAGAGGCCACCAGATTTTGCTTTAAAATGTCCTGGTATTTCAAAGCATTCATGATGCCATGCACCCTAACAAGGTTCCCAGGGCCTCTGGAAGAGAAACAGCCCCACAGCATCACCGATCCTCCCCCAGACTTCACAGTGGGCATGAGATGCTTTTCTGCATACTTATCTTTTGTGTTCCGCCATACCCACTTAGAGTGTTTGTTGCCAAAAAGCTCTATCTTGGTCACATCTGACCAAAGAACACGGACCCAGTTGAAGACCCAGTACCGCTTAGCTGGGTATTTAACTCCAAACATTTGACTGAGAAAAGGTTATTTCCTCGCATGTCTCCCAAAGAGCTTGTTGGCATGTCGATGGCGTCTGATGGTTGTTTTGAAGACTTTGTGATCCCAAGATGCTATCATTAGTTGCAGTTCTTTAACAGTGAGCTTTGGAGAATTTTTTATTCATCTTACCGTCCTCCTCACTGTGCGTGGAGGCAAAATAAACTTGCATCCTCGTCCAGGCTTGTTTACTACTATTCCAGTTTTTTAAAAACTTCTTAATGATTCCTCTCACAGTAGATATGGGCAGGTGCAGGCGGGTGGCTATTTTCTGGTACTCATTGCCTGACTTGTGAAGGTCGACACACATCTGCCTTAGTTGAATGGTGTGTTCCTTTGTCTTTYCCATGTTGAAGAGTGGATAAGAGAAATGGCCTCTGTTTCACATCATATTTATACCCCAGGGAAGCAGGAAGTGATAAATTACTAATGTAAATGTTCCTAGATACTCTGATCTCTGATAGGAATTGTTAGGGTGCCAATAATTGTGGAACAGGTTATTTTATGAAAAATAATTATTTGTCAGTCAGGGATTTTTATTTCCCCTTAAAATTCACTTTATATTCACCTTATATTTTTCTACAATTTTGCAGTGTGACAATATGCTTCTGCAATAAAAACTTAATTTATTTATGTGGCCTTTAACACATCTTAACCAGGGGTGCCAATAATTATGGAGGGCACTGTATTTTATCTATTGTATATAGGTGAAAAAAGTCTTAGAATTAGGAAAAGTAGGAAAAGCTTGATGCTTGAAAGGCATCCCCAAACATGGAGATTTCCCTGCATTCTGATTGTCTGGTAAAGGGGCCTCCAGAGGACGGTTCATTTAAAGCTACAGACACTTTAACAGCAGGTTTGCAAAAAGAAAATCAAACAGCCAGGATCTGAACAGCGTTTGAGTTGGAACATTACCTCCCATATTTGAGAGATGTCAAAGGGCATTTTCATTTCCAAGAACACTCGATCCCAATGTCTGGTTCATTTTGATCAGTGAGAATACAATCATTCTACTCAGGAACCGTTCCCTAGTCCGCTGGAAAAGGTGGTTTCAGGAACGTTACAGCATATCCGAGCACAGATCTAATCAAATATGGAAACAGAGATCAAAAAACAATGGGAACACTGGCCAGAGGGTGACTGGGTAGGAGGGAAGCAATCTTTTCTGAGCATGGTGCGGTACGAATCAATCGTGTCTAATGTGAAAACGCCCTAAGTCTTATGAGCTAATATGTAGTCTTTAAAAAGCAGTTTAAAATATAACTTTAAACTTGCATGGATTTAACTGTCCTTGGAATATTTATGAAAGTAATACGTAACTAGTAACAGTAAGACAGAAAAAAAACATGATGTTGTAGAATAATGAATAGAGGAATATGGAATAGAGGATTTTGCTTTGTTGCTGCCTCCATAAGCGTTGTCTACATTGCCAAGGGAGTGAGAGAGAGAGTGAGAGAGAGAGAGTATGGGCCGCAGTGCCTTGAGCTAGTGGAGTGCACCGTAGATTTAGAGAAGTAGAGAAATGGATAGGAGAGGGAGTGAGTGGCAGATTCCGAATGGAGCAGAAGAGAAGTGGTTGGCAAAGAGGAAAAGAATAAAGAGAGAGAATGGATACACATGACTGCAGACCGGGGCAAAAAAAGGTTGCTCTACTCTTCTGTCGTTCCAGCTCATTTTGTCGATCCAGCTCTCCTCCATGACCTCTGTGTTGTTTGTGTGTTCTCTCTCTCTCTCTCTCTCTCTCTCTCTCTCTCTCTCTATCGGTTTCTTTGTGTGCTGTTTGTCTCCAATCTGTGACTCACATATGCTGGTGTATCTTTTAAAAGCATTGTTATGCTCTAAATGTCTGGGAGACTTTCCTGTAGATACGATGTTGATCTGTAGAATCTGTGTAGGGATTATTTAAGGTTATATTTTCTCATTTTTGTTAGGATTTTTATTCAGAGTCGATGACTTCAGTCCAAAAGTTGTATTCATGGAAAGAGCTGTCCACAGGTTCGCAAGTGCTTAAATAAATGTCAGATTAAATCTAAAAAATACAGTACACTTGGATATCATATATAGCAGTAGATATTGTGCCAACATGTTGCCGCTCAAACGTTCCTCATTGTGATGATCATATTATTAGGTTCGTTTTAACAAAATGGCTTGGCTTCTATCCTAGGGTGGCTTAGCGGTTAGCACTGTTGCCTTGCACCTCCAGGGTCCAAGGTTGATTCCTGCCTTGGGGTCTATGTGCATGGTGTTTGTATGTTCTCCGGGTACTCCGATTTCATCCCACTGTCAAAAGACACACAGTTTAGGCTAATTGGCGTTCCCAAATTGTTTGCAGTGTGTATGTGTGCCCTCTGATGGATTTTCAGCGTAAATGTATACCCAGCCTTATGTACAGTCCAAAGTCCCCTGGAATTGGTTCCAGGCCCCCTGCGACCCTGTACACAGGATAAAGCAGTATAGACGATGAGTGAGTGAGTTGATGAGCAGGCTTCTATCCTTGTTATTCAGCAGCTTATAAAATGGAACTTGATCCAGCGCATATTTTTAAAAAAAATTTGCATTCAATTTTCTTTTCTGATGAGAGCCTCTTAATATAGCCACAGGATACTAAATGAAGGACATGAACTAGTAATATAGTAGGATCATTTTTGCTATGCCTTTAATTTGCTAATTTAAGTTTTGGACAACTAAAAATGAATGCCTGTGGTTTTGTTAATCTAATGCATCCTTCTCTGAAGAAAAAGTTTAAAGGATAAGCTGACTAAGCAGCCCTTATATAGTAGCTCACTCTACAGGGGACATTGTATTCACTTTTTAGTCATTTTTAGCTATTCAGGTGGGTCTCCAGTGTGCATGAACACACAGATAAAGTTAGTGAGGAAGAAATCGCCTGCTTTTTTTGTTCTTTTTTAGTTTTTGTATTTTCCAGTTACTGTAGATTGTCTCCCTATTGTGACATCGTATAAGAAGACCTCGTTCCTGGCTTGTTTCTCAACTCTGCTGTTCTCTGGAGGGGTGTGGCTCAGCAGTAGCTCATTTATATAGACACTGAAAAAGGGCATTTATAATAGCATGTTAACAAGGTGCGTCATAGCAAATACATCAAGGACAATGCACTCATACCACAACATAAAAAAACCTACAGGGTACATTGAAACAGTGAATATCAATATTAAGATGATCAAAAACCATAAAAATTTATTAATATCACAGATTAGGGGCAGCTCTTATAAAATAAGTTCTACCAGCTCTACCATCTCAGGGCTGCCACAGGAAAAAGGCAAGATCACCTCTATTTACAAACTTCGACCTGGGTATAGTACAGAGAAATTGATTTGAGGATCTAACAGAATGAGTGGAGGAGTGTGTCTGCATTAAGTCAGCAAGGTACTTGGGCCAAATTATGTAATACCTTAGAAAACAAAAAAACTTAAACCTTAAAATCCATTCTAACCCTTACAAGAAGCGATGTGTAATGAAGCCAAGACAGGACAGATATATACTCACTTTTATGGGTATTAGTTCGAGCATTCTGAGCCAGAGGTATTCTGACCCAGCTGTAACCAGCTGAACGAAGATTGGGGGAAGACCAACATACAAACCATTACAGTAGTCCAACCTAGAAGAGGTCTGAGAAGGACAGAAAACATTTTAGTTTTAATTTAACAATCTACACCCAAGATGTTCCTAACCAAGTTCATTTAAAGCCAGTTCAATTCAATTCAATTCACTTTTATTTCTATAGCGCTTTTAGCAATTGTCATTGTCACAAAGCAGATTTATTCAATCAAAAAAATTCAAGTTTCTATGGAATGTGAATGTGAATGAATCAAAATTGTCAAATAGTCCCTGATGAGCAGACCAAGGGCAACAGTGGCAAGGAACAATTAGCTGAGATGGATAGGAAGAACCCTTGAGAGGAACCGGACTCAACATGGAACCCATCCTCATTTGGGTGAGCAGAAAGCAGGAGCTGATCTGCACTCATACTGTGTGTTAGGTGGCAGGCAGTTCAGTATAACAGTTGTTAACAGATGATAATATGGAGATAATATGGAGTCCAGGTAGTTATTGTTCACCAAATTTAGATACCATATATTAATATTATTTGAGGCAAAAGAGCCAAAGAAAACTTGACATAAGCTAAGGTTTAATCTCTACCAAACACACCAACTGAACATAAATATAGCTAGCCGATAAAATTGTAAGGTAAACCTGTAAGTCATCTGAATAACAAGGAAATAGAAGACCATTTTCTCAAGATTGTTTCTAATGCAGCCAAATAAAGAGAAAAAATAGTGGGACCTAAAATAGTCCCCTGATGCACGCCACAGGTAATCTGGAAGAAAGGGATGAGTATCACTTAAAGTTAACTAAAAAGCTTCTGCTATTCGAAAAAAGACTGAAACCACTTAAATGCAACAACTTGAGTTCCTTCATATTGGTGCAGATGATTAATTAGAGTTTGATGATAAATAGTATCAATGGCTGCAGTCAAATTTAACAGTACAAGAACCGCCAACTTTCACCAAAATACCATTAAAAATTCAGAAGAGCATACTGTGTACTACAATAATTCCTGAAAAGTGAATCATAATCTCTTAGAAACTTTTCTAAGAGATTATGATCTTGGAGAAACATCTGTTACTCACTTCACACATTGGCCTATTAAGGATAATCCGGGGAGACTTAGGGCATGAGGTGGGGTACCCCCAATCAGAGCTATAAGTGATGACTTACAGCTAACAAGTCATCACTTACAGGGTTACAGGTTAACCCTAACCTAAACCTAAAAATCTTAATTTCATCCATAATCTCCTTGACATAAACATCTCCAATTGAGATACGATTGCTTCCCGTGTTCTCTGCGTAAAATTAATTAATCAATAAATCAATAATTGTTTTTTTTTAATACCAGTCTCATGACATTCCATGGATTTTTTCCTTCACTTCAGAACATCCCGTGGTTACATCAAACTGTCAGACAGTACTGGTGGCCTTGAGTGAAATTGAGGGTTGAAGATGATAGTGTTGATGGTGGACGTGGTTGGGTATAGGAGATCGTTTATTATAGTTAACGTAATTTTAATTATATAAGCAACAACACACAATATACACTTGGACAACCTGTAAAACGGGTAAAACAGGACACCAAGGAAGCAGATTTCACAAAGGGGGGGGNGGGGGGGGGGGGGGACCAAAGAGTGACAGTAGGAACGGAATTAACAAAACAGGAAGGCTCTATTAGAGATGTAAATACAAAAATTCTCTAGAGCTCTTGCAGTCTTGTGGTCAGGTAATAATTCCTATAACCGTGAAGCCAGCCAAGCCAAATAATGGCTAATCACAGGCTAAATTTCTCCCACATGGAACTTCCTGAACAAATGAAGAGTGATGTACAGTATGTTGAGGAACTTCAGACTTTTGGTATTTCTGATTTCTTTTAAGCTCCGGTTGGTCACTTTTGAGGTCTGTGCACTGCCATATTGATGATATGGTTGAATTTGTAGTTCTCTCATCATGTAGGATTTCAAATAAAATGCTAAAATAGTATTTAGTAAAAAGGACAGCATGGTGGTGTAGTGATTACCGCTGTCGCCTTGCACCTCCAGACTCTGGGTTCGATTCCTGGCCAGGTTTGATTCCTGTCTCTGTGTCCATGGAGTTTGCATGTTCTCCCCGAGCGTCTCCAGGTTTTCTCCATGTCCACAGACATGCAGGTTAGGCTAACTGGTGTTCCCAAAATTGCCTGTAGTGTGTGTGTGTGTGTGAATGAGTGTGTATGTGTGTGCCCTGTGATGGCTTGGCACCTTGTCCAGGGTGTACCCTGCCTTGTGCCCTAAGTCTCCTGGGACAGGATAAATCAGTGTAGATGATGAGTAGCGTCAGTTTCCATAACCATCACTCTGCTATCTGTGCTGTCTGCTGGAGCAATTCATTTTTTTTTTTTAAATACCATGAATACCATTGGAAACTTAGTAACACTAATGAAGACATAATGACAGCTTCTTCCCATGTACTTTAAATTAGCATCTCCATTGCTACCTGAAATTTACCAAACCTTTATTTCATGATTATGCTTCCTGAGATATAACGGCCACTACATATTCCCCAACAGGAGCTCACCTTTCACTAATGACCACAAATCTCCATTATTTACATTATTTCGTTTTTGAACTCCTACTGTACGTGGCGAAATTCTCATGTGTAGCAACTGTTCAGTGTAGTGAAACCACAGACGGTTATCCAGACTAAATGGCAGTTGATTTACATTTGGTCCTACTCTGTATGTCTTACACAAAAGCTCTATGGGAACAACGCAATGATGTTTACATTCGGCGTGTGCATCTTATTTGTTCTCATATAAAGGGAGCTAAAGGAGAAAAATGAAACGACATGCAAGAAACAGTTAACAAACTGATGGTGTTTGTCACAACACTGACAAGCAAAACGAGCAGGCAAGTCACCAGAAACATGCAATTACAAGAATCATTGTTTTTTTTATGCTTCTTCCAAACAACTGAGATGTTACTTCAAAAATAGCAAGAAGAAAAAAATTGCAGTCACATACTGTAATAAGCTACCTTTTTGTGGTTTGGTGCGACTGCACAAATATTCTTTTGCACATGAGATGCAAAGCAATTTAAAAGCATCATTTATATATTTATTTATTTACTACATGTGCCTTGACTTTGTTCACGTGTGCATTTTAAACGATACAGCGCCATCTGATCACGTTTATTAAGTAGATTTCGATGGCACACTCGTAAGGGTGTTTTAAAAAATGTACAGCGCCATCTGTTGATTTTTAGATTAAGTAATGATTTTTTCAAGGTCGATTTTTTTTTATCATATGAAGCCGTTTTTCATTTGAATTTCAAAGGAGAATATCTTCTCTTCCTCTAGGCCAATTGCAACGAAACAAAGCCTACATGTTACCCAAGGCTTGGCCAAATACACCAGTGAAAGGCATATTAAAATTTGATCAGTAGTTTTTATGTGACAAACTGACAGACAAAAATTCCCAAAGCCATCTTGATGTGTTCGATTACTCATCTTACATCTCACCAATTTTTTTCCCTGCAAATATCTTCAATGTACAGAAATGCTAGCTTTACAGTTCTATTACTGTATGTGTATAGATGTATTTATTTATTTATTTACTTTAGTATATTACACCTCAACCAAATGGTAGAGATTGCTCAATTAGGTATAGTTTGACACATTTTTCAAAACGATATAGCGGCTCAAAATGTAGACTACCAAGATATTAAAGCAGAACGTTAAAGGGTTAAATCAATAGCGTTTCTCCTTTTGGACACGTCTCGACATTCTCATTGATCTCTGTTTTACTGAATAGAATAGTCCTGTCCTTTCATTAATGCTTCTGTTCTTTTTTTTTTTCACCCTACCTAAAAAAAAAAAAAAAAAAAAAAATCTCTCCCTCCCTTTCTCATGTCATCCTTCCCCCTGACCTTTTTGTGTAATTTACCTCTCTCTTTTTAAAAACCTTTTTATCCAATCTCCCTAAATGCACCACCATCCCCAACCAAGTGATGTGGGTGCCCCCCCCCACCCCCCTCTCTCTCTCTCTCTCTATGCTTTTTGTTCTTCCTCTTCTTTTATGTCCTAGAGAAAAGCAGCTTTAAACACACTGAACCCACTGTTTTCTGTGAAACCTTTTCGAGGTCCGTGCATCCAATAAAATCATCACTCCGGAAAGAAAGAAAGAAAAAATCTGCCACTTATAGCGATGTGTAAGGACATAACTGTCACTCTATAGAGACGTCTAACATTGTTGAATGAAAAGAAGACTTTTCTAGATGGTGGGCAATTACATAAAATTATATAAAAAGTGTCGTTGCTTACTCCCGTAGCACTCAGGCGTTTGAAAGAGGTTTGCGTTAGCTGTGACAGTCAGACTGGATCTGCATGAATAGCGCTGTCGTATCTTAAGAGCGCAGCTGCATTGTTTTTTATAATGTTATTATATACAACAATCTGCATAACGCAATTTCCAGCTTTATACAGTAGGGAGTGATAATGCACATTAGTCTTAAATATAGCAGCGCTGACTGGTTCCAGGTTGTAGCAAGTCACTGGGACAGTCACTGGGATTCTCTCAACACGCAATTCTTCCCTTGAAGCTCTTAGAAATGGATGTCAGTGATGACAGTAATGTATTCCACTACCTATCCTAGTGCGTCTCTTGCTCTCTCGTTTCTTTGGCACCGAATGGTTTCTTGTCCATAGAGGTCTTCTCCTACCTCAGACTTTCTCCTAGGATGAAGGCTTGATCCTTGCTTCTATTTTCCTCTCTATTTCTCTGCCCCTCCGTCTTTACTGTATATCTGTATAAATAGCGCCCCATAGGGCAATATAAAGAAAAGGAAACGCGGTGGATAGAGAATATGACGTTAAGCTCCACCGCCATGTGAAGATGCTTAAAAAGAATAACTCTTCTAGATCTCCAGCTATGTTTCTTCTTCTCCTTTCCTAAGTCTCTATTTTTTCCCTCAATGCCCCATGCCCTGTGCTGCTCTCTAAATTGAATTATCTTGCTGACAGGGAGATAAGGGAGGATGTCAGTCCTTTAACACCTGGAAGAAAGAGTGCAGATATGTGTTCATTTGGGCCATGTCCATTGGGGAAGGCTTTGTCATTTTTCGCTCTTTCTTGCAGAAATACCACTTTGTACATTTTCACACACATTTCACTAACCCCAGCACCAATCAATATTTTCCCTTTAGAAAAGGACAAAAACAGCATTTACTTAAAGATCAACTGTCTCTTATTCTGCCTGTCCATCTGTGTGTTTCTCTCTCTCTCTCTCTCTCCCTCTCGTACCTACACAGATGGTTTTTCGGTGGCTCCTCTGTGTCTTCATTATCTGCCCAATTACTGAAAGAAGATGGCTGCAATTATGGTCGACATCTAGTGTCTTCTCTGTAGCACTCAATATTTATTAGTGTTGCACCTGCAGCAGGAAGCCCAGGTGTCTCTTTTCTGATAAATACCCCACTTCTCCCTCTCTGTTGCTCTTTCTGGTTTCATAATACACAGATGAAGCAAAAATAGAACTCCTCGGCCGTAACTCAGCTCGTCAGGTGCAGAGAAAGAAGAGTTCCGTGTATGACCTCTAGGACGCTGTTTCAAATTGCCTGTTCATCAGAGGCATTCTCATAACCTTGGAAAATTGAAGACGAATTGCCTTAAAGCAATGAGGCACACCATAAAAAAGGTAAAAAAAAAAAAAAAAAACAGCAGGAGCCCTAATGCTACATATGGATGTCATATAGACCTTTTAGTCACGTGACTACTATGACGTCAATCACAACAGCGGACGAAGAAAATACCATTAATGTATGTTTTTCTGATGTTAGTCTAGGCACAGTGCTGCGAAAAAGTTTATTTATTTTTGTTGTATTTTTGTAACAATTAAATGATTCAGATGACCAAACCAATGTTTATATTTCACAAAAATAAAACTGCAGTTTTTAAATGATGATTTCATTTATTAAGAGGAAAAAAGCTTTCCAAACCTGTCTGGCCCAACAGTATGGGAAAAATGAATTGCCTCTAAACCTAATAACTGGTTGTGCCACCCTTGGCAACAACAAACTCCAATCGAACGTTTGCGATAACTGGCAATGAGTCTTTCGTGTCGCTGTGGAGGAATTTTGGCCCGCTCTTCTTTGCAGAATTGTTTTAAAATGGAGGGTTTTCAAGCATGAACCGCCTGTTTACGGTCATCTTAATCAGATTTAAGTCTGGATTTAAATGATTAGGCCAATCCAAAGCCTGAATTGTTATGAGGGGGCGCTTCAATATGGCGGCCCTCGGTATTTAATATTATATGGGAGCCCCAACGCAGGACTTGGAGGGATATGGGCCGTGGATTGTTTATTTCGGGAGGAATAATCGGCTCGCGTGAACACCACACAGTGTTATAAGGAGAAGGAGGGCGCGCTTATGGCGGCGCGTGTCACGGTGCTTCGTCACACAAACAGGTACTTTGTTAGTTGTCGTTATTATTCTTGCCTTTTCCACCGTTCTTTTCAATTCTCTCCCTTTTCTCTTATCTCCTTCTCTTTTCTCTTTTCACTTTTCCTTTTCCTTTTCTCTTTTCACTTTCCATTTTCTCTTTTCTCTTTTCACTCCCTATACCAGAGGCACGCTCTCGTACCTGGTGCTATCTAATGTTCGCACAGCGTGCGCTGGTTTCTGGGAGCTTAAGTATCTTACCGGCCAGGTGTAGCTCGTCTTCCTTGATYGTTAATACTGCGGGGTTGCCTAGCAACCGCCTGTCGCATGTGTGGCCGTGTTACATGAATTTAGTTTTATTAAGTTATTCAGAGGTGGACTTGCTGATGTGTTTTGGACCATTGACCTACTGCTTAACCCAGGTGCACTTGAGTCAGGAACTGATTCGCCGGACATTCTCTTTCACGAGTTTCAGGAAAAGGGCAGAATTTATGGTTCCATCAATTATGACAAGTCGCCCAGGTCCTGAAGCAACAAAGCAGCCCCAGACCATCACACTAACACCACCTTGTTTGATTGTTGGTATAGTATGTTGTTCTTTTTTTTTTAATGCTGTGTTAGGTTTTATACCAAATGTAACTGGACATAGACCTTCCAAAAAAGTTTTTTGGAATCAGTTCACAGAAGTTGCTCAAAAGGCTTCGGCATAATAAAAAAAAAACAATTTGGCAAATGTGAGATGGCTTTCTCCTTGGAACTGTCCCATAGATGCCCTAGTCTCTTTTTTATGGTTGAATTATGAACACTGACCTTAACTGTGGCAAGTGAAGCATGCAGCTCTTTAACTATTGTTCCGGGTTCTTTTATGAGCTCCTGGACGGGTCGTCATCGTTCTCTTGGGGTAATTTTGGTTACTTTTTCGGAAATGGACTGCCAGGTTGGGACAGCATTTTTTTCTCTAAATAAATGAAATTATCATTTAAAAACTATATTTTGTATTCATTTTTGTGCATTTGTTTGATGATCTGAACCCATTATGGGTGACAAATATGGGAAAAAAAATAGGAAGGGGGCAAATACTCACAGCTGTGTTTCACAGAACTGTATTTTTGCTGATAATTACGTGTGCCGGATATTTTGGAGCCAAAAAATAACAAAGATTACCTGATGATTACTTTACCACCTACCGGCTTACCTGGTGCTTTGTCACACAGATAAAAGAGTTACCTAGCAACTGATAGCTTCTGTTCTGCCGATTATTTTCATATGAGCAATGTTGTGGTGGACTTCGCAGCTTATTCAAAAGAGAAACAAGTGTGTGAAAATGGATGAAGAAGGTGTTTGAGGTGTTCATAACCTGACGGTGCACAAATATGTGATTCCTCCTGGATTTGGTGGCATATGCTAGCATTAACGTTAGCTCTTTCATGCTTCTATTGCAAATGAGATGATGCTATGAAATGTGCTGTGCATTACACATCATAAAGTGATATGCAAGTGATGTTAACTAGTACATACCTAGTACATGTTAACAGGTACTAGGTAACTAGGTTACAGGGGGATTTAGGAATCATCCTTGTATTAAAAGCTACAATAGTTAGCTTTGTGGCTCTCCTGAACTCAACGACTTGGTGGGTTCTGAGGTAATCTAGAACAATTTAGAAGCAGTTTGTAAGGTGACAAAGTGTTGTTCAAAATGTCATGTCATTTTGTTGACAAAATGTGTTTTCTAGTTCTTGCATTACTAGGAATGAATGTGGGTTTTGGCGTTGGCATTTGGTAAGTTATGTCCCCTTTGCCTTGCAGAAGTGCGTGGCTAACAGACGTGGTGTTGCGTGCAAAAGGTATACACTTCTTTAGGTTGACCCACCCAAAAGGAGTTGTTTTGAATATTAGAAGGCCTTGAGATAATTGAGATAATTTTGAATAAATCACCTTAACACAACATTGCACATATGACCTTGACACAACATAATTTCAATCTTTATTTAGAACATTTATCCTCCTTAATAATGGGCAGGCATCATCATTTATCTCTTATGCGATGTACTGTAATGTTATCTCTTTGTTTAATTTCCTTTTAAAAGTGCATCATAGTTCCCAAATAACTGTAGTGTACACAACTGCATTCCACATACCAGTTTCACAGATCAGATCTCGAATGTTAAACCTGCATTTCCCTTTGTATCCCAATTTAATGGTTAACTACAGTTGTCTAGTATGGACTTGGTGGAGCTCGTCATTTGACAAGACTATATAGCATCAATGGCAGGTTTCCTTGTGGAGCATTGGCGAGCAGTGCGTGAAAACTCCTAAGATTGAGACTAAAGTTTTAGCCTGCTTGCAGAAAAAAAGTAAGCAAAAGTCATTAGTGCAAATATTGGGATTTCCCAATATGTAAGTCAAATTTGTTTTGAAGTCAACAATTTGCAACATTGTATTGGGGTTATCAATTCAACGTTATCCCAACAACATTTCATCAAAGCAATTCAATGTTCAGAAATAACCTAACACCAGTGGTGTCCCATTTCTGTAACATTCCCAAGTTAACATTGCCACCACATTTTGACAAATAAAAAATTCCTGCTGGAGAACGGACAGGAAAGTGGTGAAGTGAATGCAAGATCATAAATCATTTAACTAGACCAAAACAACGAGCTAAATCTCAAAAGAAGCAAAGTCAGAAACTGCAAATCCATGCTCAGATTTATAAAGCTTGAAATCATCACTCTAACTGGCTGGGAGCAAGAATTCACAAAGTAGCATTTTAAAACTTCAGGTAAGAAGAGAAGAATGACAGAACATTCAGCAGGCACTCACTGCAGCACCCCTAAGTACACAAATAATTCAAGCAAACATCCGGATTTGAGCTTTCACACATCTCTAAACAATGAGCTTGTGAGAAGGAAATGGCTTAGTGCTATTCCCTAGGATGAGGGTGAGCATTTCAAGAGGCGGCATCTAGGTCTGCAGCCGGTATTTCAAAGAATCTGACCTGAAATCCAATGGTTGTAAACATTGGAAACATGTGATGATCTCGACTGGGCAGGCATAAAAGAAACATGGTTTTGACAAACAGTCAACATTGTGCATGAACCCTAGAATATGTGACTATACATAAAGTATGAAATATTGTTAGAATTTTTTTTAAAATTACTATAAGTGTAGCACTGTGCAACTGTATAACTCTTGGTCTAGTTCAATGCACACATGAGGAAGAATGGTGACTGTTGGGGGTAGGGCATTTTCATATTTAGCTCCAAAACTGGAATGGCCTTCCTGACAGTGTTCGGGGCTCAGACAGTTTCCCAGTTTAAAAGTAGACTCAAGACGTATCTCTTTGATCTAGCATACACATAATTCATCCCATTACCTCATACTACAGTACATCTATGCTGAATGGCAACTACACTAATTCTTTCCACCTGCTCTTTCTTTCTCTACCCATCCTGAGGCATCTGGAGATTGTGCCAGCATCAGTAGACAGAGGCCAATCCTGCGAGGACCCAAAGGCATCCAGAGAAGGACCTGCTCCAGATTCCGCTTCATGATTGTTTGGAGCTACACATGCTGCTCCTGTGCTCCCAGTGATCTGCCCTCTGCACCTGCTGACTCATCCGTGTGCTGGACTGGACTTCATGTTAATTTAAATAACTCCTGTTATATTGAACTTTCACCTGCATAACACACACGATGTTATATAATTTCTTTTATCCGTTATCACCCAAATGAGGATGGGTTCCCTGTTGAGTCTGGTCCCTCTCACGGTTTCTTCCCAATGCCATCTCAGGGAATTTTTCCTTGCCACTGTTGCTGTCACCCTTGGCTTGCTCATCAAGGACAATCTTATTATCTGGACACATTTTTCTCATACATACACCCTTCCATAAATTTTCTTTTCATTTTTGTGAAACTGCTTTGAGACAATGACCATTGTTAAAAGTGCTATAGAAATAAAATTGAATTGAATTGACTTCACAGTTGTCCAGAAGCTGATAGCCCCTCCTCAAGGACTGTGTGCCACTGAAGGTGCTGAATCTAAGCATATTAATGGAACGGTTTGGTGAAAAAAGCTATGCAGGCAACAGGGATTACCACAGCCCTAGACAGACTATCAAGCAAAGCTGATTCAAGACCTTGGGAGATCTTTACAAGCTATTGAATGAGGCTGGCGTCAGTGCATCAAGAGCCACTACGCACATACATCTTCAGGAAATGGGCTACAACTGTTGCATTCCTAGTAACACACCATGTCAACAACATACAGTATGAGAAGCATCTTATCTGAGTTAAGGACAAAAACAATTGGGCCATTGCTTAGTTGTCCAAAATATCCTCTTTTCAGAGAAAAGTAGATTTTGCATTTCATTTGAAAAGGTCCAGGTCCCAGAGTTGTGAGGAAGAGAGGAGAGCCACAGAAACCAAGTAGCTCGATGTCCAGTGTGAAGTCTCTGCAGTCTGTGATGATGTGAGGTGCTGGTGATGGTCCAATATGTGTTATAGACTTTAAAGCCAATGTTGCCATCTACGAAGAGATTTTAATGTTTCAATCTGCTGATTTTCCACCTGGCCACAAATCTACAGCACCACTAACTGGCTGGCTGACCATAATATTACTGTGCTTGATTGGCCAGCCAACTCGCCTGACTTGAACCTTATAGACAATCTATTTGGTATTTTCAAGAGGAACATGAGAAACACCCAACCCAACAATACAGATGAACTGAAGGTTGCTGTCAAACCTGATCTTCAATAACGCCCCAGGAGTGGCTCAATGCCATGCCACATTGATGCAGTAATTTGTACTAATGGAGCCCCAAACAAGTATTGAGTGTGTAAAATATTCTGAGAATATTGTAAGATAACGATTTAGTTTTTTTTCATGAGCTGTAAGCCGTAAGCCGTATGAACTGTAGGTACACATCAGGTCATGTACAGTATGTCAAACTTCAGATGTCAAACTCTGCTTTTAGGGTGCAATGTAAACCCGATTAAGTTGAGAAAACTCAAAATATTTGAGGTAATCAGTTACATCAAATTTTTTAAGTAATGAAGTAAACAGAACTATCCATTTTTGAGTTTGTTGAACTTGTTCAAATCAAAAAAAATTTTTTTGCAGACAATCCAGCCCAGAAATCAAACCCAGGCCTTCCGCATGGCAGGCTAATCACTTACCACTGCGCCACAAGTGCTCTATAGATATTATGTTGGTGGAAGTTTTACTTAAGTTATTGTTACTTAAATACTTACATAACATACAATTACATATTGTTACTTAAGATGACATAAAATATCAAATTTGTTCAGCTAACTTGAAACGTGTCATTTCTACAAACTCATAAATGCCAAAAAGTTCTGAATACTCAAAAAGGTCTATTAAAATGACCTAATTGCAATTATTTAACTTAACAGTACTCAATGTGTTTAATTACTTTGAGCACTAGGGTTTACAGTGTGTTTGGCTCTGTAATGGGTATCAAATTTATTTAAGGTATCTTTTTGTGACCAGTAGTTTTGCACTCGGTTATGTTTATTTCAATATAATTAAATAAATTATATTGATAATTATATGATAATCTTTAGTGCACAATTCTATAAGTACTGTACCAGTACTAAGGTCTGAAACAAATTGAGCAGTAATGTTAAACAGTGTGATAAGGCAGTGCTGTAGATCAGAAATGCAGGTTTGTTGAATTGCACTAGTTATACTGTATCTACATGTACTGCAATTCAGAATAAATATGTTCAATGGTGCAGCTGGCTGTGTCTATAAAAGTTATTGAAGTGTGTGTGTGTGCGTGTGTTGTAAATGATCCCTAACAGTCAGTGTCAGTGCTTCGTGCTCAGATTCAGTCAAATACTGCAAAACGGATAGGACAGCTGCTTACTGTATGGATAGATATAATAAACTAAAGCATATGGCAAAGAAATAGCATTTTCTTAAATGGCCGAATCATTCAGTTGACCTCAACACAACTGAAAACAAAACTGAAGGCAGAAAAATCCACAATCAAGCAGCCGGCTGTAGTAAAGCAAAGGCATTTCACTGCAAATGATTTGCATCCAAGCAGTAAAATAATTCTGACATTTATGATTGTTTTTAATTTGCAAACTTAATTTTGAGCCTCTGAAAATGGAGGAACTATGTAAAATAGTTGTACTTTCTAAATGATTAAGAGTTTTGTAAATGCATTTTAAACAAAAGCTGAAAGTCTGCACTTCAATCACAATTGTCAATCTATTTTGGTGAAGAACTGAAAAAAAAATGTCCCTGTCTAAATACTTATGCACCTGACTGAGGATCACCATGAGGAGCATAGAAACCTGTCAACTGAGATACAAATATGGTATGGTATTTTGGCTGTCACATACAGTAAGAGAGAGAGAGAGAGAGAGAGAGAGAGAGAGAGGGAATGAAAGAGGACACACAATGCTAACCTGTTATTGCAGGCATAGTGAATAGGGGACATACTGTATAGAGCATGAAATGATGAAGATGATGATGATGAGAGCAGTGAAATTAAATAGGAAAGAGGGTAACTGACAAGCATATCCATTTCATAATTCACGAAAACAGCACTTGTGCTTCTTACGTTGTGGAGACAGTACTGTTCTTCCAAACTCTTGGCCGTATAGTGCACCAATGCTGTCCAATGATGCGCGTGCACACACAAAGTGCACGCTGTCACAGAGAGAGAAAACGGATCTTTAACCTCTCGCTTTTGCTTGAAGACTTTGTAGACACGCATACAAGCACAAAATAAAAGATGTTTTACACACACACACACACACACACACACACACACACACACGTGGTCACAGTGTTATAGTAAACAATACACGCGTGCATGGATGTTGATTATATGAGTGCGCACTAAGACCAAGCAGGGGAGACGGTTCACCACAATTCTGCAGTGAGTTGGCTCAGTTGTGATCATGTGACGCTCGGCATCAAAACAAGAAGCGCATACGTGCTACATGACATTTTTCAAGTCAAAATTTATTAAAAATTTTTGCTTGTCTTGCGGAACACACGCAAACTGCGTTACTCGCAATCCAAGGTTTCAATCTACATGTATAAATTCTCCTGTTAAGTTGCCTTTGTATTTACTTTTTTTTTTTCAATCCTGTGTCCCTTAATGGTGTAGTGATTAGCACTGTCGCCTTGCACCTCTGGGGCTGGGTTTGAATCCCGTCTCTGTGTGCATGTTGTCCCCGTGCTTGGTGGGTTTCCTCCGGGGAACTGTCTATGTGACGATGGATTTCATATTCTTGATTTATAGCCTGGTTCAGACCTAAACCCAACAGAAAACCTTTTGAAAATGGTGAACACGGCTGTGGTCTTCAGGAAGCAATCAAATGGACATGGATTGAATGAGTGACACCAGAGGACGGCAGACATCTTTCTGACTCTACAGTATGTCCAGCCAGATCCAGCAAAGTTTTGGAGAATAAAGAACTTTATACTAAATATTTATTTTTGTATAAATATAATTTCACTAAATACAATAACAAATTATTCTTAAACTTTTACAATTTTGTGTTGTGTTCTAGGGATTCAAGTCCCAATGCAAGCATCTAGCCTCGCCCAGATGCCCAAGTGGAAAAAAATACAGCAAATACTATTTCTATCTGTATTTGTAACTGTTTAGGATTATATTTAGCTTAATACAGACTGTACGTGTTCCCTTGTGAGGCATATGTAGGTTGCACCCTATTAGCGATCTGTGTGTGGATGTGTATCCTTTAACAGCATTCTTTCCAGGATACCATTCCTCATAGTGACAGCGCTACACTACTCCAATACCTGTGAGCTTCAGCCCCAGCAGTGCTGCCATGCCTCTCTTATGGGAATACATAGATTGTGATTAATATAATGTTCTGGACTGAGAGTGCAGTTGAGTTCGAGAGATGGTGTCTGATGTAATTCTTTGCTGCAGTACAATATTATACTGTAGGTCGAGACAAAGCAGAAAGCAAAAAAGGGGGAAAAGTATAGGTTGATAATTCTGCTAAATGCGATAGGGTTATCTTTATAAGAGTTTTTATGTTCAAATTAGGGCCAAATGTTTGGAAGAACAATATGTGGTTCTTCTCTAAATTATCTCCACAATGTTAGAAAGACACACTCATATAGAATGTCTTTTAGTTCGGCTCAAACCTGGTTCACCTGGACACTGCTTCTATACAAATACCAGTTCTATGAAGTTTCTGAAGTGCCCTCATACCCCTTGAACTTTTCCACATGTCTGCTGTTTCCCCCACATGGCTTGTCACGAACTGTAATCAGGACTTCTTATGACTTTCTTTCAACAATGGCGTCCTTCTAGCCATTAGTTCATAAAGGCGAGATTTGTTGAGTGCGAGACTAATAATAGTTCTGTGGACAGATTCTCCCACCTGAGCTGTGGATCTCTGCAGTTTCTCCAGAGTTACCATGGGCCTCTTGGCTGCTTCAGTGATTAATGCTCTCCTTGCCCAGCCTGTCAGTTTAGGTGGACGGCCATGTCTTGGTAGGTTTGCAGTTGTGCCATACTTTTTCCATTTTCAGATGATAGATCGAACAGTGCTCCATCAGATAAAACATTTGGGATATAATTTCTAACCTAACTCTCTTTTAACCCTCGCCACAACGTTATCCCTGACCTGTCTAATGTGTGTCCACTGGGCTTCATGATGCTGTTTGTTCCATAATGTTCTCTAACAAACCTCTGCGGGCATCACAGAACAGCTGTATTTATACTGAGATTAAAGTATGAATACCCCTTGAACATTCCTATTTAATTTCACTGTTGTCATCATCATCATCATCATCATCATCATCATCATCATCGTTTTCCTGGTTGCCATGTGCACCAGAAAGACATTTAAAAGGGACATACCAATATTATTATGACACAATTTTAAAATAGGGATATTTTATGTTAAGACCTCCAAAAAGCCCCAGATGCTGCAAAAAGCATCACACTATGATGTCATGCAATGTGACATCACTCAGCACATTATTAGTCACTTTTTGCCATAAGTTTAAGACCATTTAAGATATCAAAAATCCCTTCGCAATTTTGCATCCTCAATGTCCTGAGATCACATTGGCCCAGTTTGGTGACAATCCTATACATCTCCTAGAAGGAGAATATCAAATTCCATTGGGTGTGTTTTGCGCGCAACCCAAAATAACTGCCTTCCTGTTGAGTAAAGCCCATGACATGCACAGTGAAATCTGTTCAGCTCAATGAAGACCTCAAAAAAGCCTGAAATAAAAAATAATCTAGGATAACAATAGTGTAACAAACATTCTTATCGTTCCATCTCGCGTGGCTGAATGGCACTTGTCCCTCTAAGAAGTTGGACACCAACCGTGAGGGGCCGCATAACTATTTAGCATGCCGGAGTCTCGTTCGTTATCGGAATTAACCAGACAAATCGCTCCACCAACTAAGAACAGCCATGCACCACCACCCACAGAATCGAGAAAGAGCYATCAATCTGTCAATCCTTTCCGTGTTACGATAGGGCCCTTCACAAACTATGACATCATAGGGCTGTTGTCATAGTGCTTGGGCCCCAATTAGACAAACTTACACGATCATAAATATTAGGATTGTTTTTAATACTTGGATGCAAATCCTTTGCAGTGAAATCTTTTTGTAAATGAGAATGAATAAGTTCTCTTATTCATATAATAAGATGTTACAATAATACTCTGCATGCATGTACCTGAAGCTACCCGTTGGATTTTTTTTAATCGTCATGGAGAATTAGCATTTGAGAATCTGATGTAAAATGAAAGACCTATTTAGATGTGTTAAAGAGGTTATCTGTCATGAATATCAAAAACGTGATCTGACTTCCTTTCCATGTGCACAACATATTCCAGCATCTGCACTTTTTAAATAACTGTCATCAACAGCTATTCATGCTTAAAGACAGGTCTAAAGAGGATGGTGATGTACATAACACCAAAATGCTGACTGCTGGTCATAATTTTCACAGTTTGCTTTGTGCAGCTAGGCACAATGGTGATGTTTTTCTTTGTCGGTTTTTCAGGGCAGCTTGCATGGTTCAGCCTCACATCCTGTTCACTGATAGTGTTATTTCAAGCTTTTAACACAAGTCTCACACTTGGATTGATCCAGCCTTTTTTTTTTTCTGTTTGGAGGTATTGAACTCTCACTCAGTGTGGAGCTAAAAATAATTTGAATGCAGCCTTAAACTCTTTCTCTCACCTCCTGCCATCCTTCTGTATGGCTCTTGTTTCACCCTTAGAAGATACACGTTTACATTTACACATGTTGCAAAAGTCTTGGCAAAGTAAGACAGCGTGATGCTATGGTATGGCCTTGAGGCTGTGAGGCCCTGTCACCCTCCTGCTGTTCTTCAAACACTTGGAAGGACAGCACATAGGACCTGAATAATTTATTCTGTATAAGTCACTTGTTGTTTATACAGCATATACATTTATGCCATGTACATGGTGGTATCAAAAAGTTTCGAGATTCACGCGCCACAGATTTGGTTGCTTTTGCCATATGGTAGTTCTTGACAGATTGTGATGCAAACACACAATCTGCTACTTTAAATTCAGCAGCCTGGAAACAATAAGAGCAATGTTGTTCTCTCACGCACAAGTTGCCGAATGGTTTTGACATTTTTGAAGGTTGAGCTTGTTAAAGGTATGAATGATCTTCCAATGTGTTGCTGCATCGACGCAAATTAAAATTTCTCTGTGATAATGCTTGTGATCAGAATAGCACGAGTTACGCAGCTCCCAATATACACAAGATGATGTCTTTTGGCACACTGACTTATGAAGGTCCTGGGACTGGGCATTTCAGCCTTGTGCTGCCATCTGTTGGTGTGTTACAAAACTGGTCTCGAAACTTTCTGATACCACCTCATATAAGCATCCATGGGTTACTTTCAAGGGAAGTGGATGATGCGATACACCCATCCTCTATAGTGCTCACTATACAAGCATCTGGAGGCAGTGTTATGATCTCAGGTTGATTCAGTTGGTCAGGTCCAGGTTCAGCACCGTTATGTGGCAGTAAAATGAACTCAAGTGATCACCTGAATGTACTGAATAAGCAGGTTATCACATCTATGGAGTTTCTCTTCCCTGGTGTCACAGGCATATTCCAGGACTCAAATTGTGAAAGAGCAAGAGGAGTAATTTTCATACATGAACTGGACACTACAGAGTACTGACCAGGATTCTCCTATCACCAATACAAGTCAAGTCAATTTTATTTATATAGCGCTTTTAACAATTGACATTGTCGCAAAGCAGCTTTACACAATAAAAAGAAGTAAGTTTTTATGCAATGTGTGTGAATCAAAATGATAAGATGAGCAAGCCGTGGGCGACGGTGGCAAGGAAAAACTCCCTGAGATGGTAATAGGAAGAAACCTTGAGAGGAACCAGACTCAACAGGGAACCCATCCTCATCTGGGTGATAACGGATAGCAGAGATTGATCAGCATAATAATGTGTACTGGAAGTTCAGTGTAACAGGAGATGTGTTAAAATTAAA
>QMIH01000855.1:212184-233420 GCA_003987875.1 Clarias batrachus
GGTCGGCTGGCGTCACGTGGTTCGGAGGAAACGCGTGATAGTCTTCGGCCCTCCCGGCTGAGTGGTAGTAGTAGCCTTAATGTGGGAGCCCCCTAGTGACGGGGAGGAATTGGACACGACTAAATTAGGGAGAAAATCGGGGAAAAAGCCAAAAAAAAAAAAAAAATAGCCATTTTTCAGCGTTATAGGTATTATTGCTTCAAAAAAATAATAATTTTAAATGCAAATGATTCATTTTATATTTCCTCAGGGGTATTAAGTCTAAAATTGGTACTGCTAGATGCTTCTAAAAGCTTGTTGCTTAAATTAATGCATTTCAGGTCTTGATACAAGCTCAACAACCCCCCAAATAGTGTCCGTAATCGGGCCAAATTCATATTGTGATATTTTGACAATTTAGCATTTTAGAATAATACACATTTTCAGGTTTATGCCTTTTCATGTGAAATCAAAATTAGCTAAATGACAGATGGAAGGTTTGAATCCCAAAAAGTTACGGACACTACATTAAAGTGCATTAAATTATATTTAGCAAATGTGTTCTTTTATTATCTGAAAAAAAATATAAATGTGCGTGTATATTTACAAAAAAAAACAAAGCATGGATCGGGAGAGAGGAAATATTATGAAAAATGGTGTTATACAGTATGCGCCGATCTAAAAATCCATTTTTTCCACCAACAATGCTATAAACAGACTGCTGTTTTTACAGTTTGTGACCTGTGACAATCAGGGAATATTGCAATCCATTCATGTTTTAAGCTCACTATGTCTAAGAAGGTTCCGTTCCATTCATTACTCTCAAGCGTTGATTGCTTTGCCACTGTGCCTTCTCCCAACATTTCTTCACAATCTGTCAAAATCTTATAAAATCCTAACAGCCATTTAAATGACTGCATAAAGACTTTTTTTTTGCTATGTTTACTGCTGGAGTGCCCTTGTAAGTTAATGAGATTCAACGCGGGCTGTGCGCCTGTGAGGGCAACCACGAGCAGAAGTCACATTATGTGGCATGTGTGACAGCAGGATTAGCCTGCATGATGAAATTGTCACCTGCCTCATAACAACATCAGCTCACCAGAAATAGTCCCCATTCTCCTCATTACCCTCTCATGCATTGCCGTATTCTTTGGATGACACAATATACACGACACAAAGCATTTGGGGGAGGGTTACTGCTGTATTCGTGTTAGTGGAAGGACCCAGATATTCTAAGGCTTAAATACTGTACAGGTAATCCTGTGCTTAATTAACACATTAATCACTGGGAGCCATCATTATTATGGGGAAACACAGATCCAGTCGTGTTCCTTATAAACCCAGGCATGAATGAATGAAGTGACAGATATTTTATGCTCCGTTACACTGTGACTGACATGACTCCTGATCATGAAAATACTGCATATGACCTACAGTATGAAATTATTGTTTTATAGCTCATTTTACCTGGCTGCTATTCAGAAAAAAAAACGTTCAATATCTATTTTGTCAAAACCAGCGCGTTTGTTACAGTGGCCTAGACAGATCTAGTGGTACAGCATGATGGATGGTTTAGTTCAACTTTGACGATTATGTCATGTAAATGGAGTGGAAACAACTGCAAGTGCAGGTGAAAGGCTTTTTTTTTAATAAAGTGGAGGCAACCAGTTCAAAAAACGCATTTCAAAAGCATTTTAAGAGTCTAGGGGACATTCAGACAGGCATAAGCAGTACTGAGGACTTTAATAATAATAATAATAATAATAAGACAGGGACAAACAGGAAACTAATGCTGCAGCACAGAATTTAATGAACACTCTCAGATTACTGAACAGGGAGTGTATTTGTATTTGGCTGACGATGAAAGAAGTCCAACTTAGTGCAAACAAGGGGTAAGATACTCAACCTTACAATATTTTATTTCTTTGTATTAATAAGACAGATGCCGTACAGGAAGACAGACAGACACGTGCATGAGCTTCATCCTGAAATAATATCAATATCACTGATTACATTAAAGCTGACCAGATTCTTCTTAGCTTTAACCTTTTAACTATTTCTACAAACTCTTTATCGTCAACGATGGGTACTGACGCAAGTCAATTATATGCATAAATCAAAGGGGAAACTAAAAACACCTGGGAACGATTAAGGCACATGAGTTAGATGACCCATGATACAGGAGAAGGACACAGTACAGGAATGACCATAAATACAGGAATGACAGCAATATATCCTGAAGTGCCTTTAACCACTGGACCCAGACAGTCATTCAGACATGTGGTGTCAGACGAGGCCGTACCAGAGGGGAGTGACCCATACAATGAAGCTGGGAGGTTGCATCAGCCTCAGCAATGCCAGACGGAGGAGTGACATCATCGAAGCTACTGTATGGTCTGGAGCGAGCACAACTCCATGGAAGAACAGAGCATATCTCAGGAGGACTAGGACTCACCTTAACCACCTCTCTCTTCTTCCTTACATACTTCCATAGCTTTTCACCTCGTCACATACAAGAACAGTAACAATACTGCAGGCAAACACTCACTCAATGTGACCTCCACAGGGGGGCGGTGAGCAGAAAAGGGAGCATGGTTTGGAGCAAAGATGTGCTGTCTGTCTTTTCCTGAAGAGCAATATGGGGAGCCTCTGCACACTGGACGTCTTCCCACTCTGTACCATTACCCACTACACTAATGCACAGTATCGTGATCCTCCTCATCCTGGACACCTTTGTGATCTGTGTAGTTCGCCTTACCCTGGAACTCTGGTGCTATCAGCTTTCTTATGATGTTCTGATTTCTAAGTTGGTCTCATAAAGAGCTCCACCTGAATCACAAATTATAGCTCCTTGCCTCAAAAATGTTAAAATTGGGAGCGTCCTCTGTGGGCTTTGCGTTCTTTAGAGTCCTGCAGTGGTTCTCCTACTAAAGAAGTCAAACTGTTGAGAACATACTGTATATTCAGGATACACAGCACAAAGTGTTCATGAGAGAAAAGGACTGGGGAGACTCAACTGAGTCAAATGCCAGCATGGGCGACATCCTTTATTTCCTCCTGCTGAATTCATGCTGTACGTGAAATATTCTCAACATGTGTAGTCATGTACCCTACTGTGCCACAGTATCAAGTCCCCCGCTCTAATTTCTTCTTATTTTGCTTCCAAAATGAGAATAGTTCTCCAGGCTTCCTCAAGGACCTCTTTGGCCAGTACATGACCAGTTTCAGAGGAATGTTTTCTTGTTTGTTAAGCCACACAAGAACCTATGAAGCATTCATGCCTAAAAATATCTAACTTAAGGCATGAACCAGTGAGAAACAGGTGCAGCTGACGACAGATGTTCATGCCGAAACTAAATGTATAAACCAGGCTTTACATGTATACGTGCACGTGTACAACAATTGGTTATGGAGGGAGGGAAAACAAATGCACGCGCAAGTAAATGCTGTATTTAATAAAGTGAAGGTAGCCAGGGGGGGTATTCAAAAACAGGGTCAAAATTTGTAAGCATCCTATATACTGTATTATATCAACATATTTTGAATGTTATATTATTTGAGATTATATTTTAACATCCTTCGCCAGTATTTGTAAGTTACGGAACCACATTGCATTCACAAAAGAAAAAAAAAAAACAGGAATTATCTCATAATTATGACTTATTATCTAATAATTACGACTTACTGTACTAACTCATAATTATGATTTAGTATCTCATAATTATGAGATAAGGGGGAGCAGTCTCTTGCAGGGGGACATTTTAGTGCATGACATCGGAAACGAAAGTTACTGCATCCTTTTGCTTGAAAGTGCCTCATTGCACACTCATGGAGATGTAGCAGCTATCCTAAGGTTTAGCTTGATGATTGTACATGTAATGACGCGGGTCGCGCGAGCGGCAGAGCCGCGCATAAACTGCCTTTGTTCTGAACAGGCAAAGGCGCGGCCATTTATAAACGCGGTTGCCAGACAAGGCAATCAGCCTGAACGAGCCGCACTTGGCGGCGTGTTTATTTAAGGGTCCTGATACCGCCGTAGAGATCATTTAGGTAGCACCGGTAAGGTATCAGGGCCAAAGACCAAAGAAGAAAGAAAGAAAAGAAAAGCAAAGCGCGCAGAAAGTTGAGAGTCCTAAGACGCCGGCAACCGCGAAAGAGAGCCCAGCGTGCGCGCTCAGCTTAAGTTTATTAGTGCTTTAATTTCCAGAGCCCTGTCCGTTCTCACGTAGACGGCGGAGCTCCGTTACATTGTGTTTTCGGGTTTCTTTGGTTTCATTTAAGTTCCTAATTAAAAATCCCACGCCATCTCCAAACAGGAAGGTCTACCCTAAGCACTCACATACTCCTATTCCGTTGCCCACCTCTAAAAGCTCTCTCCATACCTAACCCTATCCTATTTAGCCTGATGATTGTACATTAAATCTACTATTACCATCCAAATTACTCAATGACATTAATATCTCCCCAGTGTCTCAATCCAAGAAAGAAAGAAATGCGAATTAAATTCGGCACTATTGTCCCCGTCTTGTGCCGATCACCTAAACCTACCTTTTGTCATAATCATGAGACCAGGATCTTATATCTTATATTAAGTCATAAGTTATTCAGTAATAATTATGAGATAATTCCTGTGATATTTTTTAGGCAAATAGAGCAAATATTGGCGCATTAAATCCGCGTTTATTTCTTTCTTGGATTGAGACACTGGGAGATATTAATGTCACTGATATTAATGGGAGGTATTATGGTCATTGAGTAATTTGGATGGTAATAGTATATTTAATGTACAATCATCAGGCTAAACAATATGATAGTGGCTACATCTCCATGAGTGTGCAATGAGGCACTTTCAAGCAAAAGGATGCAGTAACATTCGTTTCTGATGTCATGCATTAAAATGTCCCCCTGCCACAGACTGCTCCCCCTTATCTCATGATTATGAGACACTATCTCATAATTATGACTTAGTATCTCATAATTATGAGATAGTGTCTCATAATCATGAGATAATCATGAGATCTCAAAATTATGAGTTAGTAATGACTTACTATCGCATAATTATGAGATCCTTATCTCATAATTATGACTTAGTATGAGATAAGGATCTCATAATTATGAGATAAGGATCTCATAATTATGCGATAGTAAGTCATTACTAACTCATAATTTTGAGATCAGGATGTCATAATTATGAGCTATTAACTCATAATTATGAGATAATTCCTGTGATTTTTTTTTTCTTTTGTGAATGCAATGCGCTTCCGTAGTAAGTTTATAAGTTTATGACTTAATAAAGTTTTCATTCATATACTGACACTAATTATGGATTCCAAAAAGTCTCATTCTTAAATGTGTGCTGATAATTGTTCTTTTCTGATTTATGTTTCCTTAGCCATCAGACATCCATTGGTTAGCTATTAATCTTTTTATTTCTCTGCACTCTCAAGTCCCACTGCAGATTTTTACTGACTTGCTTCATTGCCCTATTCTCTGCCTCTTTCCCAATTTAATAGATGCAGAACACTGTTGTTCTCTAATGGATGATAAGAGTAATCTTTCTCTGTCTCATCCTGCACGATCCATCTCCTGCCTGTCTGTCAATATATCTCGAGCAACTGTGCCATGCATCGGTCTTGTAATATATTCAATAATTAAATTTCCATCAGTTTCTTTGTACCACTTCATAATATGCACTCATCTGTGGAGAAAAGTGTCCGAGACAGTTCGTGCATCAGTTTGTCCTTCTTCTTTTTGTCTCTTACTTTCATCTAAATAAATATAAAATGTGCATGAATTAATCTATTATATAAATCACCGTTCAACATATTTTACTATATTTTAGGGAATATTGATTGTACCTAATTCTGTTTATTGAGAACGACTTTGTGCCATCTCTGGTTCATGGTTGTCATGAATAAATATGCACAAGCAGCAGGATTAGTGGCCGGAGGAATGAACCCCGTTCTTTAATTAAAAAAAGAAAAAAGAAAAAAAAAAAAGATTCCTCAGTTCTCAGGTGTCTTGTTGATAGTGATGGAACTCTTGATTAAAGAGTGATTAACTCTTTAGTTCAAAATGTCCTATAAGAGAGTTCAAATGGGTAACCGCGAAGGTCATACTCATCATTCAGTGAGCCTTTGTGTGCTGATGATGAGGGCTTTACAGTTTTGGGAGGGGCTTTTTCCATTATAATAGCAAATTTTCATCACAGAATAAAAGTTGATCAATCAGAATAACTTTGCAAAAAAAAAAAAAGTGGCATAAATACCACCATTTTTTTTTGTCAAACAGTCAGGTGGGTTGAACCAGCAGCTAATGCATGTTGGTTTTATCTATATGTCATGTGATCCACACACACACACACACACACACACACACACACACACACACACACACACGCACACACGCACATTCTCATGCCAAGCAGCATGAATATGGATCAAAATCCTTGAGTCCATAGAAGACCCCTATTCTGATGTGTTGTCCTTTTTTTCTTAAACCTTTGAAAATGTAATGAAAAGCTGCTAGCCTCCACCAAACCCAACAACAGGCTGTCCACCACTTTAAGCCATGAGGTTTGTGCAGGTGTTGGCACTCCAAGAGTCAGCCTTCCAAAGTTATTAACCCCATCTTTAGCTGTGTCCATTAACCAAGGTGGCTCCTACAGACCATCTAGATCTTGTTGGAGTTTTTTTTTAAACATGTACAGAAGGAGCTGAATGGGAATAGCCAGAAGAGGAATGGGCTCTGCATTCTTCACTTGCCAACCATGCCACCCGTAACAACTGGAGTACTCCAGCTGTGGCGGTAGCTATGAAGTACATCAACCCCTGAGATGCTGCTTCTGGTCACTGCAGCTCCCAGAGATCACCTGTTCCTTCACCAAAGCGCAGAAAATAAGGGCTTCTGAACAATGCTGTGCTGGTGGTGTTCCCTGATACAGATGTCTCTGGTCTGGTCCTCCATCTTTTTTACTATTTTCCCTTTTATTGTTCAGTTCCAGCAGGAACCAAGGTACCACAAAAGGCGACACATTGACTCACTTTCCACCCTGCTTCTCCACTGTTTCTCCATTCTCTCACAGGGAGAACATCAGGCCCTAGCTGGAATGAGACAAAGTCTGTGTTCCCATATGAACTGATGTGTGGGGTCAGAGGCAGGATGAACAGCTTCTTGCCCTGAGTTGTGTGGTTGGGATGTTTGTACCTAGTTGTGCCACAAACTTGAATTCTGCTGATTTATCCCATTTTTTTGTTGAGTGTCAGAGTTCTGCCCAACTTCCGCCAGCCTCCTGAGTTGTCCTGCAGACTCTCAAACACAGAGTTCTAAGTACACAATAAGGAATTCAATAATTAATAATAATAATTATTATTATTTTTAATATGTGTGCATGAATGTAAAAACATGTACACACAGGATGTCGGCAACTGTAGTCTTCTTGGTATGATGTTACAAGCTTCTGACACCAGATTCGGTCTGGTTTCTGCAACCCCTCACACTCTGTCAACAATGTTTTAAAGCTCCATACATTCAGGTCTCTGTCTTCAATCATGATCAGGTCGAATCATGCGGATCCCCTAGGCATTCTTAGCTTTATCCTGAAGTAATCATGGCTGTGTGTTTTGGGACATCTTCTTGTTGGAATCAGTCTGTGGTCGTGATGAGCAGCTTTTTCCTCCAGTTTATTTTTTTCGTTCGTTCTCACAGTCAGTTCCTACTGCAGAAAAACAGTTGTTTAGAGCACAAACCAGAGTGAGGAGTGGTGCATGAAGTTTAAAAATTGATGAATAAAAAAAAAATATATTTTTAAAATTATTATTATTATTATTATTTTTTTTTTTTTGCAGTCTTGTTTTTTCAGTGTTTTAAAGCCTTCTGGGAATAGTAGTGGGGTTCACATTTATATTTTGTTTTATCCCAAAGACAGCGTTGTCAGCCTGGTATGCGGACTCTAGCTCAGATATTTCTACCTTCAAAATTAATCAATTATATTTGAGATATTTGTATGTGTGTATTTTTTTGAACCAGCTCATGTAGTTAGTATTTTTTTTGTACATGACTACAATATTCCTTGCCGTAACAGTTAATTCTTTTCCCCAACATATAAACTAGGACTATTCATGCAGCAATATATATCATAAGCACATAATATTTATCCTGAATAATTATTTGATCCCCTGTAGATCCTCACTCACAAAGAAATTAAGGGTCTATAAATTTTATTATCGCTTTATTGTAAAGAATAGAGACAGAATATCAATTTTAAAAAAAAAATCAAGAACTGAAACATTTTATTTCAGTGAATAAAATGAGTATTTAATCCCTTACCAACCAACAACAATTCTAGCTCCAGCAGACGGGCTATGTGCTCATGTGGTACACAGATTCATTTAAAAATGTGCTCCTAACAACAATTTGTTATGTGTATAAAAGACACCGGTTCACCGAATCAAATCGTTTTCTTCCATTCAAACCTCACCACCATGAGAAAGACCAAAGAGCTTTCAAAGGACGACAGGGACAAGATTGTAGACCTGCACAATGCTGGAATGGGCTAAAAATACAAAATAACCATCGATCGCCCTCGGGCTAGAGCTCCTTGCAGGATTTTACCTCTTAGGGATAAAATCATGAGAAAAGTGAGGGATCAGTCAAGAACTACACGGGAGAAGCTTGTGCATGATTCCAAGGCAGTTAGGACCACAGTCATCAAAACAAGCTATTGGTAACACAATAAGCCACCATGGATTGAAATCCTTCAATGCTGCAACTTTTCCTTGCGAGGATTGGGAAAAAATGCTGTGGTCAGATGAGACCAAAATTTAACTCTATGGCATCAACTTGACTGAAAAAAAAAAAAAAAGCTGACTATGACACTAAGAACACCATCCCTTCAGTCAAGCACGGAGGTGGGAACATTAGGGTTTGGGGCTGTTTATCTGCTAAAGGTACAGGCCAATGTACCGAGCCATGTATTGTAAAAAAAAAAAAAAAAACTAAGAGAACTTTCTGAAGGTGGGTCATGACTCAAGAAAAAGCATGTTAAGGTCATGGAGTGGCCTGCCCAGTCTCCAGACCTTAATCCTATAGAATATTTATGGAAGGAGCTGAACTTTTGAGTTCCTAAGCAACAGGCAAGAAACATTAATGATGTAGAGAAGATCTGTATAGAATAGTGGACCAGAATCCCTCCAAAGATGTGTGCAAAACCTGGTAACCAATTACAAGAAATGTCTTATCTCTGTGCTTGCCAACAAAGCTTTCTCTACCAAATCCTAAGTCATGTTTTGCAAATACTTATTTTTCTCATTATAGAAATAAATTTATAACTTGTACAGTATATAATGTGAATTTTCTGGATTATATACCAAGTGGGCCAATGGTGACTTTAGAGCGCTTGGGTACAGAAGGTACAGTTTGGTTGACAGATTGCATGTACAGTAGCAGAACACCTCTCAGTAATGCCCATGAGGAATATCTACATCTAGTCATTTGGCAGATGCCCTTATCCAGAGAGACTTCCATTTTTATCTCCTTATACACCTAAGCAGTTGAGGGTTAAGGGCCTTGCTCAAGGGCCCAACAGTGGCAACTTGGTGGTTGTAGGGTTTGAACCTGGGACCTTCCGAACCATAATCTAGTTAACCACTGAGCTACCCCTGAACCCACAAGGTTTGAAAATAACCTCAGCATAAACAGGTCCTTGACACAACAGTCAGTGGAATGGCATTAGCAAAGATCTCTACCTGTGTTTCGCCAAACGTTTTCCATTTGATGCATGCATTCTGAGGGTTTGTGCTCGTATCATGGCAGCACAAGGCTGCACACACAGTCATATGGAGCCTCGACCTTTATAAGTCAGTGCAGCAAAAGACATGGACGCTGTGCAACTGGTTTCCACCTGTGTGTTACGGTGTCTGCAATTTCACCATGGACAGCAAGTTATAACAAAGCAAACATGAAATTTTCCATTAAACTGGGCAAGTCTATTACATAAAAATGTATGAAACTGTATTTAGAAAATGTGTTAATTTGATCAGAAAACTTACTGTATGTTATGCAACGTTGCATCATATGATAAGTTTTATTTTTAAAAAATGGCAAGCATGATTCAATACCTCCTCTGGTGATATATTGCATCATGCAGCTTGGACAGGGGTTTCAATTAAATAATTATACTGTGATACTGGCACTAAAAGAATTCATCCATTGTCCAACTTGTTTGTGCCAAAATGCAACCCTAAGATATAAAAAAAAATAATAAAAAAAACAGTAGTGTCGGAAACAGGAAACTAACAGAGGATAATAACATGAAACATAATGAATGCAAAACCACGAACCCATGAGCTTAAATAACCTTGATATTTAATCAAGAGATTAAATATGAACACCTGTGAAACAAAAGACTGTACCAACAAACACCCATGTCAACTCAAAAGTCTCGAGTCGAATGTTCTATGGGGTTTATCCCTGACATCAAGATACTGTTTGGTTAAAGAGAAATTATTAATAATTGTCTGTATACTTCTCAAATCTATTTCCTCAAGGAGCTTTTCCTTGCCACTATAGCCTATGGCTTGCTCATAACATGTGCTTTGTAAAAAGCACTACATAAATAAAATGAAATTGAATTGAGTTGCATTACATATAAACTGAAGTGCTTCTAAGTGAAGTGGAGAGCATTCCATGACCTTTTGCTGTCCTGGTAATTGATATTCATGACTGCTGCTATGTTGTTCATGCATTCTCAGATACCAGCATGCTCTCATTTTGTTACTGAGCATTGTGATATCTGTCACATGAAAGGAACTAACAAAGCTACCTCTAGAGAATCCTCGTAAATTGAGTGGCTTGCCCCACTGTTGGAGGCTCTTCTGCGAAATCACACTGTGACTGAGATTTGCCATGCTCAAGAAGCTTGTGTGTGGTCTGCCTGGCCTGCTTTATGGTGGAGGTACAAAAGAGCAAATGGTCGAGGTACTGTATGAGGAAACTCTGATACCTCTGGCTATTATTGGTGACAAGACAGGCTGCACCTGAAGGCTGCACCTGAAGAACATTGGTAAAGCTTGAGACACCCCTAAGGGTAGGTGTTTTAACTGGTATGCATGTCTCAGTAAAAGTAACCTCACACCTGGAGTTATGGGAACATTAAAATACTGTACAGTATGTCATAGAAGCACAGCTTTTAAGGTGTGTTTCAGGGCACCAAGTTTTTTTTGTTATCCTCTGTTTGAGGGAAGACCTTGTGTATTTCAGCAGGACAGTGCAAAACCACATCCTGCAGCTATTACACCAGCTTGGCTTCATAGTCCAAGAGCTGAGTCCAAGTGCTGAATTGGTCTGCCTGCAGTCAAGATCTTTCACCTATAGAGAACATTTGGCATATCGTTAAACAGAAAATATGTCAAAGACAACCACAAACTCTTCAGCAGCTGGATACCTGCATCTAACACCAAAACTCCAGGAACTCATGACCAGACACCTTCAAACTTTATTGAAATGAAGAGGTGATGGTAAACATACCCTGTACCAACTATCTTGAGACTTTCTGGTTGGAGATCTCGTCGCATGGATGCCCCGTGTGGTCTGCCTGGATTCGTATGGTGGCTGGGGACGGTTTCCATTAAGACTGTCCTATCATCGATTGATGCTCTGGGGACCTGTGACTTCAGTTGTGTACCTGAGCCTCCAGGAACAAACTGGACTCCTTTTAATTTTAATTTTAACACATCTCCTGTTACACTGAACTTCCAGTACACATTATTATGCTGATCAATCTCTGCTATCCATTGTCACCCAGATGAGGATGGGTTCCCTGTTGAGTCTGGTTCCTCTCAAGGTTTCTTCCTATTACCATCTCAGGGAGTTTTTCCTTGCCACCGTCGCCCTCGGCTTGCTCATCAGGGACAATCTTATCATTTTGATTCATACACATTGCATACAAACTTACTTCTTTTTATTGTGTAAAGCTGCTTTGCGACAATGTCAATTGTTAAAAGCGCTATATAAATAAAATTGACTTGACTTGACTTGTAGCAGGCATCAAATAAAAAAAAAAAATGTCCCAACTTTGGGAATTCGGGTTGTATCATCTCAAGCCCTTCAGCAAACATTATACATTTTGACTCATCATTCCAGAGCACCACCATTTTTCTGCAACCCCGTTCATGTTTTCGTGCATAGTTTCCTCATGGAAGGTATGGGTTTTGGGCAACAAATTTTCCATGAAGACCATTTCTGGACAGACTTCTGTTCGATCTCTGTCTCACTGTTTTCTGCCAGTTCTTTGCTAATGGCACTGCTGACATCCGATGTTGAAGGAAAGTAAGCATGATGTGTCTTTCACGTACTACATTAAGTTTCCTTGCCTGACTACTGCATCTACGGCACATCTTGAAACACCAGTCTGCTTTGGCTGAGAGAGACCTGGCTGATGCAGTATAATTACCTTGCCATGGTGACAGCTGAGTTTGGCTGTTCCTCACCGAGTCTCAAATCTCTTCCACAGCTGTTTCTGATTCAGTTAATGATTTAAAGTTGTGTGAAGATCTGATGGTCCACTGTGGTGACCCCTGATGGGAGCAGCCAAAAGACCAACAACTATATCAGTTGAAAACCTGTCCAAAAACATGCAGATTTGCTAATTAGTGTTCCCAAATTGCCCATAGTGTGTAAAAATGAGAATAAATACAATGGTAATCACCAATAGCCCCAATGGTTCCTATGTTGATGGATGGATGGATGGATGGATGGATGGATGGTTGGATGGATGGATGGATGGATGGATGGATGGATGGTTGGATGGATGGATGGATGGATGGATGGATGGATGGTTGGATGGTTGGATGGATGGATGGATGGATGGTTGGATGGATGGATGGATGGTTGGATGGATGGATGGATGGATGGTTGGATGGTTGGATGGATGGATGGATGGATGGTTGGATGGATGGATGGTTGGATGGATGGATGGATGGTTGGATGGATGGTTGGATGGATGGATGGTTGGATGGTTGGATGGATGGTTGGATGGATGGATGGATCACATTGCTATAACTGTAGTGTGTACTTCTCATTCTAATCAACCCAGTTCTGAGGAAACAGTTTCATTGACATATTGTTGAGGGACCTACAGTAACACCCCATGGAGCTTTTAAGTGTTTGCTTTCTTTAATAAATTTATTGATTGCCAGTAACTGCTTAAACTTTTGACCCTGCCTTGGAATTGCATATTAGGATATAAATATATTTCAGCTACAGATTAATGCAGGACTTGAAATCTCATGAATACTGTGAAATCAGAAATGTCAAAGCATAATAACGGTACAGTATATAATATGTTTAGATTAGAGAGACATTAATAAAGTGTACCATGTACAGTTTGTAAGTTAGCATGTAAGATGCACTCTGTTCGCACCTATCACAGAACATATCATGGTTCATCCTCCATTTGGCCTTGGGCGATGCATCTGCAGTGCGATGAATCCCCCCATCACTTCATTATCTAGAGCTTAGCATATCCTTGATTTATTCACCAGCTTCAACAGATGCTGCACAGGAGAAAGGACAAATTGAGGCAGAGGAAGGGAGAGGTGTAATGGTGCTGTAAAACATTAAATCCCAACAGCAGTAAACAGTAAGAAAGGTAGCGCAGAAGGATGTCCTTTGAGTATATCTCATTTTTTCATGGTGAAAATTCCATAATAAAATTTGACCAGGTTTCGTATTGTATTGTATTGTGTTAATGTAATAATAATAATAATAATAATAATAATAATAATAATAATAATACATTTTATTTATAAGTGCCTTTCAAACACTCAAGGACACTGTACAAAAGTTACATAAAGGCACGTAGAAACAAGACAAAACAAAAACAAACAAAATATACCAGCAACAAAACAAAATTAAATACCAAGAGAAACTGTGTGTAATAGTAGGAAGCTGGCATGTACTGTAGACTAGCTAACTAGCTAACACACCAAAGAAGATCCATAATAATCTGTTCTTATTGTTTCAGGCCCATTTTTAGACAGTCAGTACATCTACATACACAGTTAAGTGGACATACGGTTAGAGCTTGACTAGGCCCTTATTAATTGGACTACTGTCCTTGTCGCATTATACAAGCAGGAAGGAGAATCAATTTATTGACCGAAGTACAGTACGTCCGAGTCCTCTGCGATAGGTGGCGATCTGCCCCGTTTCCACTTCATACTCCTGGGTGACCTACTGTATTACACCCAGACGAAAACAACTGACAAAAAAGTTATCTAGAGACAAATTGGTAGCATGTCCAGCGGTGAAAACATGGACAACCTTTTGTACATGCTGGACTTTCCTTTTTGTACAAATGAGATGTATGCGATCTTTCCTGTTTATTGTGTTATTAGGATTGTTAGTGGCTTCTTCCACTGTTACAGCATGTAGTTGGTCCAATATTTATCCAGCAGCTGGGTTAAAAAAAAAAAAAAACCCAGTTTGGACTGTTTTTAACCCAGCATTTTTTAGGGTGTACACATGTAAAACATAAAAATAATAATAACCTACTTGTGAGGTAGAATTAATCCAACAGTCCGGTTAATAGAATGGGTAGAGTAGAATAGTTCTGGGTAGAACATTTGACCAATTAACCCAGCATTATAGTTAAATATGACCTAGCATTTGGATTGAATGTTTTCCCCTTCATGCTGGGTTAAACAAATAACCCATTTTGCTGGATTAAATTAATCCAGCATGTAGTTGGTCCAATATTGGGTCCAAGCTGGGCTGTTTTTAGCCAAGTATTTTTTAGGGTGTAGCTTGTCTCCAAACACATTATCTCGGAGTACTAGAATAACGTGATGATTATGATTTTAGTCAGACTTATGCAATGCCATTTAAACATACTGAATCAAAATGGTCCGACAAACAACAGAACAGAAGAACCTAGAACAAATAAACATCCTAAATTCAACCTGTTAACAATCAGATCAGAATGCTACATGTATATTCAACAGAAGGTTTCTCCCAACAAATGGCCAAAAAGCCAGCGATTGGATGCAGTGCCAGTCCCAACCCCGTTTTTGCAACCCATCAATGGGGGCAGCCGAACGACCAATAACAGGTGAATATTTAAATGTTCCTGCCACACCACATTATGTGGAACTGTGTGTATGTGGAATTATTTATCAACTGTACTTTTAGCTATGTGTAGTTTCCTAACAAGTATATTTAAATCTTATCAGTGCCTGATTCATCTCTCAGCTTAACCGGTTTATCCGAGATGTCTCACATGTCTTTCAGTAGCTACTCTTCCAAGAGCGACCAGCTTGGCTCGTAAAGAACAGAAACAGCATACGGGCCATGTTCCCATCTTCCTCCATAAAGACAGCTGCTCTGAGAAATGTGTCTGCGCCGAAGTCTATGAGCCCTCCCGAAAGCACCAGAACGTCTAACTGATTTCCCTGCTTTCTCTAGTGGCATCCATATTTCAACATAAGAGCCCCACAGACAGCTTTAGACCTATTATGACTCTCTGTTCTGAGAGCTCAATGACCCTTATAATGTCACAGGAGATAGAGCCAGGCCATCTTTAAGAATCCAACCTCACCAGTGGTGTGAAAGTTTAACAGCGAGATGAAGACATGCTGCAGAACTTTCTCTATTTCTGGAATCCTGACATCACTGCCCATTTGGGTGAAATGGTAATAACCGTTTTTGTGGCCTAAAAAACTCAACCTTTCTTAATGGTTTCACCGTGACAAATACGAACTGAGAGTTGTTCCCCGCTGGTAATTGAGTTCACAGCACTCCTTTTTTTTTTTAGAGTGGCAGGTTTCTCTGACATACTCATTAGGCACTGATAAAAGATAAAGAAAGTCAGGGTTAGTATTACTTTGTAAATACGGGATAAAGTGTTTAACTTTAGTAGGCATTAATACGGCAAAATATAAATGACTTTTCAATATGCATGTGCGGAGCTTTATAACTGACTCGGCTATACGATTCATAATGCTAAACATTCTGTCTATATTTGGGTTATACAGTATATATATTTATACCTTTTGATTTTCAGCTTACAAAAGATTGCCTTAAACTGTTGTACCACAGTTAGCATATATAGCAACAGCTAGAACCATGCCATCCCATCTGATTAAACTTTAGTAGGATAAGATTTTGTACAGTAGAATATGTCTGCCAATATAAATAATACATTTGGTTTGCTGTTTATTGGTTATTCATTATAATAAGAAATATTTGATACATGCAGCGGTGCATATTGAATAAATTCATGTATTTATATTCGATTGCATGCTTGCGCTCACAGGACAGTAAAACCTTCCCATTCTGCATCTGTTGCCCTATTTGTGCTTGTTTGTAACATATACTCTGCTTATTATTGTTTAATTCATATTTCTGTTACATCTCTACTTCATGGAAACAGAAAACGCGAGTCGATGCCGGATCTAACTCAACTTAATCAAAATAACATGATTATGATACAATCAGGGGTAGCTCAGTAGTTAAGGCATTGGACCGATGGCTCGGAAAGTCCCAGGTTCCGATCCTGTTTGGGCCTTTGAACAAGGCTGTAAACCTTCAACCCTCAGATGTGTAATGAGATAATAATGTCGCACTGGATAAGGGTTTCTGTCTAAATTGAATACAGTTTTATACTGAGCCCCACTGGTGAGTACTTTTATGTTGTGGCCACAATTTACTAAGATGTGGGAATAAAATAGTGCAAGTATACCAATATCCCACAAGATACTATATTGAAAAATAAAGGGTTGTAGGACTAATTGTAAATAAAAGCAAAATACAGTAGGTGGTGTTAGCACTGTCGGTTTGCACCTCCAGGTTCTGGGTTCCATTCCCACCTGGCCCGTGCTTTGTGGGTTTCCTCTGTGTTCTCCGGGTTAACTCTCACAGTCCAAAGACATGCAGTTTAGGTTAACTGGCGTTCCAAAATTGCCAATAGTGTGTGAATATGAGTGCGTGTGTAAATATTTGGATTGGCACCCTGTCCAGGGTATACCCTGCCTCATGCTCTAAGTCTCCTGGGATAGGTTCCAGGCCCATCATGTATACCTGTATACAGGATAAAGCTGTATAGATGATGAGTGAGAGGGATGAGAGCAATATATTACTGTAACGAGTCACTTTCGCAATACACCGCCGGTGAAGATGAACCATCAATATCACTTTAAGTGGAGTAAAGCATCTTCTATATAAATGTATACAATATCAAAGTATAATAGGCCATGTGTTATACAGTACTATTTTGTTCCCACATGTCATTAAGTTGTGTCAACAAAATAGTATCCCGTTCCAACGCCTTAGTAAGCCGTGGCTACGGACTTATTTTTATTTTAGGGGCTCGGTAGTCTTTCAAGCCTTTTTCTTTTAATAAAGGGATCTTACAGGGGGCTTTCAAGGCAAACCGGGACTTGTGATGAAATTTCTGGTGAATGAAGGCATAAAAGCGTTTGATATTTACACAAGAATTCAAGCACAATAATGATGAGACAACAAGCTTATATGTCCATCAGTGACATTCTCCCGACTTTGATGGTATCCAAGCACTAGTGAAACGCTGGTATAAATGCATCAGTGTAGTAAGGGATTATAGAGAGAAATAAAGGCAGTATTTCCTCTCATAACAGTGTTCTGTTATTCTGTGAGTCCCGGTTTGACTTGAACGCACCTTGTGCCTATTTTGCTATAGAGATACGAGTTCATTTGTATCAAAAATGTAAGAAAGTAAATAAGTTTAAGATAAAGTAATATCATTATAATGATCTATTTACGTATCTGTATTGCTGGACATGATGCACTGCGCAATTATCAGAACAGACCATTAGCCCTTGTTGCACAAGTACTCCTTCATGCGCCAATCAATAATGTGGAGCAGCACTGCTGTCTGGAGGGCATCATTCTCTTACGCTGCCGTCTAGCACTCCTCGTGATAAGTCACCGTGCTAAGCCTCATGAGATTGTGCCTCAGACTACTATACTAAATCAAGAAGAGCTCTTCTGCGTTCTCTAAGGGCTTTCAGCACATCAACGTTTTGTTGCTGCAGTTAGAGTTTTGTGCTTTTCAATTTGCGTCCATTTGAGATGACAGGCTGCTATGCTAATCCAGAGCGTGGACAATTTTTCTTTTTTTTTCTTTCTTTTTTTTTTTTTTACCTGCATATGCATTACAAATGAGGCTTTTCAAAATGTACCCCTCCTTCTACTCTCTTACTCTTTCTCCCTCTTGTTCACTTACTCTCTCTTAGTGTCTTTCATCTGCTTGGTTAAAGTGGAGAGAAGTGGTCTCAGTGGCGGCACTTTGCCCATGTCACCCCGGTGCTCAGAAACCCATTAAACCCAAACAAACACTGAATCCTCAGTGAGACTGGTGGTTGGGGGAGAAGTGTTTTCAGCCATAGGACTAATAATTTGCCAAAAGAAAAAAAAAAAAAAAAAAAGAATTGTTCATCTTTAGTTGCTGACACAATTTTGGCACGAGCTCTTACATCGTTACTATCCGATTCTTTCATCTAGCTCAGAGCAGCTGCTTAGAACAGTCTCCCATCCTGATTAGACATCACTTTCCCATAGTGCTTGCTTTATGCACTCAGAGCTTTGCTAATGAGCTGTGTAAGCAATAGCAATGACAGCAAAACTAAAGCCAATAAATCCCTCTTGCCAGTCTATGTAACTGTATGGTTGTTAAGTTTTTGGTGGAGTAAGCATATGATCACAATGAAAAAGCACATAAATCTTCATTTGGCATCAAGGACGCAATGAAAGAGAAAAGCACATTTACACACACACACACACACACACACACACACACACACACACACACACACACACACACACATACACACAGTGTGGCGAAAACTCACAGGATCGGGACTAAACATCTGTTTGTCTATAACAGAAAAATACTTATTAATGAGATATAAATCATATTCAGTAAAAAAAGGCTTCAGTGAGTATAAAAGTTGGTCCAGATTGATCTTATTCCAGAGTGATGGGTGTATCACAGTAAGAAGGGAAGCGCGAAGTGTGTCCACTGTACAAGCCTCTGGAGACAGTGTTATGATCTGCGGTTGCTTCAGTCGGTCGTCGTTCAGCAACGTTATGAGGCCGAAAAATGAAGTCAGCTGATGACCTGAATGTACTGAATGACCAGGTTATCACATCTATGGAGTTTATCTTACTTGATGGTACGGTCATATTCCAGGACTCACATTGTGAACGAGTGGTTCTGGGAGCACGAGGAATCACCGCAATCACACATGAACTGGACACCACGTAATCAAAGCTAAGGTCATGAGGTTAAACAAACTGTTTAAGACTGTAGAGAGACTTATTAGAGTGTTTTAATGAACTGATGGTTTAATATGTTTCAAATCATGTGCTTTTTTCATTCCTTGAATTTAAGGAATATGACGTCTTTTAATAAAATGAATAAAATTAAAGCGAAACAAACAAAAGCATTAGGGTTAAGGTTAAGGTTTAGGGTTTAGGGTTAGGGTTAGGGTTAGGTTAAGAAGCGAACCCTAGTGAATATACTAAAGTGAAAAATTGCAATGTATAATCCTATCTATGAATCAAAATACTATTTGAAATAACCAACATACAGTATGTGACTCCCATGATCTCCAGAGGTTCAAAGGTACAAAGGTTCATCGATGGATGGATTAAATGTAAATGCACATGTAAAGTATATGTGCATTTACCAGCATACTGAAATACTCTTTTTCTACCATCCATCCATCCTTACTTGCTTTCCCACTTTCTAGAACAAATTTACCTGCATTACTCACGACATGTGGTCTGATCTTTATCCGTGTCATAATTACAAAAGCTTTCCACTTCTACAACCGAAACACACAAACAATGTTACACTGTTTCATATTCACATTTAAATTCATAGTCTAGCTTTTACAATGTTACGGGCTTAGAACTTCTGCAGAGGTATAATGGAGTCAGACACTGTTTTATAGAACACACACACACACACACACACACACAAAATTCAGGTTAATGACAGAGTCTGCTCTTCTTTACAGAGGTATTTACAGTACTGTAGATATATAACCATGCCCTGTGAGCCAAGTCCCAATGAAACACTTTTCAGAGGACATGATAAAGGGGGCATTGTGGTTTAGGGAGCTTTGTTGCCTCAGGGTGTAGGGAGAGTGCAATCATTGAGAGAATGATGAATTCAAAATTGATTTAAGAACTGTTACAGTGGAATTTGTGGGTAGTGCTCCATCAACTTAATGAATGCTTGATGGTGCAACGAAACAATGACCCAAGACATGCAAGTGAATGCAATTTACAAAGAAAGGAAAAAAAAAATTCAAGACAAAGTCAAGTCCATGCGTTCTGATAACCCGAGGATTGGTCATTTGAAGTACTTGTAGTGAACGTGCATTGGTTTATAATTTATCCTCACTATTAAAACAGAAGAAGCAGAATGACAATCCAATAAACCAATTTCACATACTTTTACTGCACATAACCGACAGTATTCTTACTGAAGCCAGTCACCAATTCGTGACTCAGAAGAAAGAAAGCGCAAGGCTTCGCAAAAAACCTTCGTGGGTTATGTACAGGAAACAGAAATGAGTAGTTACATCTCAAATCTTGGTTCAAATCGTTCGTTCTATTTTCACATGACTCTCACAGATGCCAATAGTTGTCATGTCTCCTCGGTTCAAATCAGACGCAGATGCAGAATCCATATGTACAAGTATTTATTTTAGTCCTTTTTGCAAAAAAAACACAACACAAAAAAATAACACAAAAGGTCCCGGGGCGCTCACTGCGCTCTCGGGCGTGGCTCCCAGACCGGGTCTGCAGGTGGGATGACCTTGACCGTCCCTCACTGGGTGAAAGGAAACACAAATGCAGCTCTGGCAAGGTCCATGCGATTATTAGTGTCTGTCCTTTTTAAATCCCACACCTGCAGACACGCTCAGTCCTGGGAGTGAGACGGGCAGAGCAAAGAACATTAAATGCCAAACACACGAACGGAACCAAGGTTAGGTGAAGACAAAACAACGTGCACAACTGTGAACCAACGAAGCCCTACGGGTTCGACTGGAATAAATAGTTAGACACACAAGGGAATCACAGGTGTTCGTGTTTAGTGCTTAAGTGCTAGTAGTACACACATCGACACACTAGGTGGGGACAAAGGATCAACTCAGTAATCCGGGGAACTAGATCTTATTCCCCTGATCTGTGGAGGTACAGATGTTACA
>QMIH01000855.1:235087-257234 GCA_003987875.1 Clarias batrachus
GCCAGCCTCTGGGTGAGAAGGGCGGACATTGGACCCTGGGGGGGATGCCCTGGACCTCCTATGGCGCCCCTGAGTTGCGCCCTTTGAGGGGGGGTTATGTCAGGGATAACCTCTAGARGGCGCCAAAGCGCCCTGTGTTTTTGTTGTGTAGTTCTTTTTTAGTTTCAATGTTATACTTCATTTCCCGGTTTCTCAACTCGGTCAGGTCACGTGGGCGCGCACCTGATCCGAGTTGATAATTAGTTTCATTATATAAGTTGTGTTTGAGTTCCAGTTCGGGGCTTGTATTTGTTACATTTAGTTTGAAGAGTATGTCGTGTCCGTTGTATACGTGGTTTAGTTTCGTTTTCAATTAAAGTATATTTGTTTCATTTATTTCCCTGTTTTCATGTTTATATGTTTTATATTAATAAAAAGATATCGTTTTCCCTGAACCACCTGGAATCCTCAGCATTTATGCCTCGAACAACCTCGGTCCGTGACAATAGCGTAAACGAACGATTCAGACCAGAAGATATACAGGTAGGAGGTGAGCTTCTCATTCTGTTCATCATAATCTTCAATTCAATTGAATTCAGTTTTATTTGTATAGCGCTTTTAACAATCGTCATTGTCACAAAGCAGCTTTACACAATCAAAAGAATTATTTAAGTTTGTATGGAATGTGAATGCGTATGAATCATAATGATCAGATTGTCCCTGATGAGCAAGCCGAGGGCGACAGTGGCAGTAGAAAGAAACCTTGAGAGGAACCGGACTCAACAGGGAACTCATCCTCATTTGGGTGAAACAGAAAGCAGGAACTGATCTGCATTCATACTGTGTGTTGGGTGGCAGGCAGTTCAGTATAACAGTAATAGTTGATGTTAATTGATGTTAATATGGAGTCCAGGTAGTTATTGGAGGCTCAGGTAGACTTGTAGGAAATTCCAGTCCTGAACTATCACGGAACTGCAGCCAAGTCCTCAGAGAAACAGCTGTCAACATCAGTCGAGGCCAGAACCGTCTTCATGGTAGAGTGAAACCGTCCCCAGACACCAAACGCAAGAGACACACGGGACATCCATGTGACGAGATCTCCAACCATAATATGTCCTTAGCTTTTGTAATAATTTTATTACTGGAACTGTGGACAAAATGTGTGTGTGTGTGTGTGTGTGTAGACAAGATTCGAAGATTTGTTCATTTTGATGAATGAGATCCAAAGATGATGATCCAAACTTCCCCTCACTAATATGCACAATATTCCTACTTTTTGCCCTACACAAAAACGCCATAAACAGTTTCACAACAAAATGAGATAAACACCATTCGGGCACATTATCATCCGCAGGTACACATGCTTGCTTATAACAAACCATTTTTGGTAAAAATCACTATGTATTTTTCCCTAAGGAGCTTTGAACTGTTACTAAACACTGGCGACGCATTATTTATGGGCCATGATGCTCCTCAATATTTACGAGAGGGATATTTAATGAAAGAAAATTAATAAGACGAAGGCGACATGTTGAAGCAGAGGCTTTGTGTAAAAGAGACATACACACGTGCTGTGTATGAAAAGATGTTATGTCTGGTACAACTGGTCATGTCTGGTATAAGTTGTTCTGAACTCTATTATAACCTAACAGGACCACGAATGTGTACTGTATGCAGTTGGTTGATGCAGTTGTGTGAAGCATTTGTTATACAGAGTGCCTTATATTCTCATTATACATCTGAGCAATTGAGGGTTAAGAACCTTGTTCAAGGGGCCCAACAGAGATAACTTTGGATGGGGTTTGAACCTGCGACCTCATGCCTGAACCACAGAGCTACCCATGCCTAACAGTAGGAGAAAGAGGCTAATAATGTATTATAAACTGAAGTTTTTAATGGTGCTCAAAGGTATCTTAATTAAAATATTTTGAGTGCAACAAAATTTTACACTTATCTGAGTGTGTTGCGAGTGGCAAGAACACAATCAAAGCATGCATCTGGTATATTTTGGTCATCTAAACTAAATTACCTATTTACATTGTCATAAACGCACTGTTGATTGTGTCTTTTGGGAAAAAACTGTAGCAGGTGGATTTATAATGTTTTGCAAAATCAGCTAAAATTCACACTGATATAACCAAAACTATTCTGATGTAAAATGATGCTTCTTAACACCCTTGTAACTTGCAAACAAAATATTGGAGCAATGCACACAAAATATTTGTAACAGTTTGAAATACGTCTTGCTTCTTCTGAAATTCACATTTCTCATAACTACTCATACAGTATGTCATTTTTACTTATTCACAAATACTGTATGTGACGTTGAAATGTTCACGGTGTAGTGTATCTTGTGCATTGTTTGTTTTAAATTGTGAGTTGTGGAATTGATGAAATAGGATGGCCATATTTGCCTGTTACCTAGAAAGGTAACATTCATATTTGGTGACATGGAGGAAATGTACTACAGTATATACTGTGCACACAGTATACATACAGACTCTCCAAGTGTGTCCCGCAAAGCTCTGTGCTGAGCCCTTTACTGTTCTACTGCTATACCTGCTCTCTTGGGTTTCATACTACTGCTCGTCTGATGACTCTCAAGACAATCATTCTCTCTTTTCCTCCCTCAGAAGCTCATGTTTCTGCAGGGATCTCTTCATGTCCAGCAGACATTTCATAATGGATCAGAATCAAAACACTGATGCTACACTACAAAGGGAAAAAACAGAGCAGCAGCCAGATGAAGCACTCATCACACACACCCTCTTTCTCACCATGCCCCCCCCCCAATTCCTCAACCACTGTGTTATGTGTGCAAGAGTGGAGACAGATGCAGTTGCAGATAATAAAAAAAAACACACACACACACACACACACATTGTTAAATGATGAAATGATGAAATGATGAAAGAGAAAAACTAGTCTAAAAACAGCATAAAGAATCATAGCCTAAAAACAGGCAACAGGTCAAGCAATGTGAAGAACAACGTTAAAACAAACAAACAAACAAACATACAAACAAACAAACACTCAATAACCCTTATGTAAAGCACAGCATTAAACAAACAGTGGTCCATCAGTATAAATAAAAGCCTGAACATTGCACAGAACTCGCTCTTTCAATGATATCTGAGTTAAGCTCAGAAAAATTGTCTGTACAGTATGTCTGCATATCTGCATGTCTGTCTGTTTGTCTAATAAACCTTTTTCAGTACACTGGCATTTGCCTGACGTTAAACCTGTGCCATAAGTGAAATTAAAATGTTAAGTAGAGGGGAATTTGTGAGCAGTTTTATGGCAGTTTAGTACTGTGCATGCATCAAACTGTGGGCGCGTCTTAAATCGACCGTTGCACAGAACTTCATTAAACTTTTGCTGTAAAATTAAACCTTGGATCGCGAGCATACAGTAATTGTTCTGGAAACATGCTTGTAATCCAAAGCACTCGTATGACAAAGCAACTTTCCCCGTAAAGACGTACAACTTAGCGTAAACAAGGCATAAGTTACTCAACCTTCGAAAATTGTATTTCTTTGTACGGTATTAATAAGTTGGACAGAGAGTATTGTGAAACTGAAAGACAGACAGACATAGACATGTACGTAGGCTTCAACCTGAAATAATAATATCACTGATTACTTTATGAAGCCGATCAGATCGTTTTCAGCTTTAACCTGTTAACTATTTCTACACACTCGTTTCCCATCAACGACAGGTACTTCGGCTAGTGTTGAATATGATTAAAATCTTTTGCTCCTGAAATTCTGGTTGCTGGGTTTCTCTTCAGGATTCCGGCTAGTGTCTTATTCCATCAAGACTTCAATCATTTTGTGTTGATTAATACACACAGAGTTGTGTTGTGTAATCCATATGCTGCTATCCACTTTGACATCCTGACTATCAAAGGAGGAATGCTGTGCATCATTATTATTGAAGCAATTCATCATTTAAAAAGAAATCTCTCTCTCTCTCTCTCCCTCTCTCTCTCATTTATTCTCTAATGAAATCATCAGTAGTCTCCTCTTGTGTCCAGTGCAATCAGCCTCCTTCAAGTCCTGTCTCTTTCAATTACAAATGCAAAAAAAATAAAAAAAAATAAAATAAAAATGCTTTTTATTAAACACAATCAAAGAAATCGACACTGGTTTGAAAGATCACACACACGGAGTGCTGATTAAATTCTTTCTTTCTTTCCTTCTTTCTTTCTTGTTTTCCATCATTCCTTACTTCTATCCTTTCTTTTTCCTTTCTTCTTTTCTTCCAGTCTTCTGTTTGTTCATCTGTCCATTATCCCTTCCTAGATATTTTCTTTCTTTCTTTCTTTCTTTCTTTCTTTCATTCTTTCTTTCTTTCTTTCTTTCTTTCTTTATTCTGTTTGTTCTTTGTTCCTTCCTCCCTTGATTTTTTAAATAACGCATTTATTACTTCTTTTCTTTCATCCTCCTTTTCATCCATTCTTAACTTCTTTCTTGTTTTGTTTTACCTCATTCATTCCTTTCTATTTTTTCTTTTTCATTCCTTCCTTGCTTTCTTTATTCTGTTTGTTTTTCTTTCCTTCCTCCATTTTTCACTAATTCTTTCTTTCTTCCATCCTTCTTTTTATCCTTTCTTTCTTTCTTTCTTTCTTTCTTTCTTTCTTTCTTTCTTCCTTTGTTAATTGATTCCTTCCTTCTATTTGTCCCTCTCTTTCCTTCCTCATTTCCTCTCTTCGTTCATTTAATCTGTCTCTTTTCTTTCTTTCTTTCTTCCCTCCTTCTTTTTCTTACTTCTATATTTGTACACTGCTATTTCTTCCAACCTCACAGATTGCTAATCTAAAACCACACACTCATGCCTCCTTCCTCCTGAATAATTGACGCCCGCTGCCCGTTTGCTCCATCCTCCCTCCTGTGCGTTAAAGCATTTCATCAGGGACGATTCAAAACTAAGATGTTCACAGCCCAGGAGTTTAGATAATTAGGTGTGTTTTACAGGAAGTGGAGCTGCAGCTGCACACTTCGGAGAGGAAATCTGCTCTTAGGACTACAGGGTCATAGATATATCAAAAAAGTAGTAACACACACGCGTGCACACACACACACACACACACACACACGCACGCTCACACACAGGTGTACACTTGCTCTGACAGCCATAGTGACATTTCATCTATTTCCCCCAGGGCCCTGCTGACCCCTTGCGTCACTGGAACGACTTCCATCTGAGCTTTTATTCGAACTCCCTTCCTATCCTCATTCCTTTATCTTGAAGATAAAGGTCAATAGCACAATTATTTAACATTGGACACGGAGTATAGCATTTACAGCAAAAGTAAAAAAATAGCTTTTGAAGCTCCATGCAGCGAGCGGGCTTTAGGAGCAGACTGGGGCGTATTAGAAGCTTCAGGATGATTGTCTAGCTGTGTGTAGGTGAATACCTGAGGTACACATTTTTCTTTTGCTGCAACATTTATTGCAAATGCAGTGTCCCAGTTCAGTCTATTGATATGTTGACTCATTATTATAATGATAATATGGCAAAAAAAAAAAAATAGTATGATATATGGAAATATAGTTATAGTTGGGTTGTTTGTACAAGGGATGTTCAAGTCAAACCAGGACTTCAGGGGGATGAAATTTCTTGTGGATGACGGCGTAAAAGAAATTGACTATTTACAAAAGACTTACACATTGATGGGACTTGTAGCTGCAGTAAAATATTTAAATTGTGCAAACGTTTTAAAGAAAGTCGAATGTCTGTGAATAACGATCCCAGCCGAGGTGGCTCAGAGCCCAGTGTAGTCGTTCCCGTGAGCTTTCAGCAAGCGGAACATCTGATTTTTTGAAAAACCAACAAAAAGCTTGTTATTAATTTGCAGATGAGACGCATCTTTAAGAGACGCCTCTTTTCTGGGTACTGGATACACAATCATTCTCCAGCACCACTTGTTCCTGGGAGGCCGGGGTTTTGAGACGAGGATCACGGCTCCGGAGTACTGAGAGAACTTTCTACCTTGGCGGTGTCCAAGCACTAGTGAAACGCTGGGACAAGTGCATTAGTGTAGCAGGGGATTATATCAGGAAATAATAACTGTGTTCTGTCTTTCTTTACAATCAAAAATCCTTTTTTTGACTTGAACGTCCCTTCCATAATATAACAGTTCCCTATAACAGGATTGAAACTTCTAAACAGTAAAGACACTTCATAGTGTCAACTTTTTTACTACTCACTCACTCATTCTTTATATCACTTGAACAGGGTCATGGGAGACCAGGAGCCTATCCCAGGGGACATGGGACACGGGACACTAGGCAAGGTACATCCTATAGAGGGTGTCTTTGGATTTTCGGAGGAAACCGGAGTAGCCGGAGGAAAGCCGCCGTGCACGGACCCGAGGCGAGACCCCAGAGGTGCGAGGCTATTGTGCGAACCCCAACACCACCTGAACTATTTTCATAACAGTTTTTTTTTTCTTTTCATAACTATTTTAATTTTGTGTGTTTTTTGTAATTTTTTTTTATTTTTATAAACATAAATAATATTAATCGTGAACTGATCTCTATATTCCTCTTTATTAACTAAAGCATCTGTCCCATGAGTGATACTGTTCAGCAAGAATCCCTGAGTATTTATTAGGGATATCATTTATTTATTTCTAGGACCTTATTAATCAGAGGTGCTGTCAGTCAATCACGAAACTAATCTCAGTCTAAATCCGCCAGTAAACTAAGCAGATTCAGCAGCTTCGCTTTCGGTCAGGGATAAATTTAACGAAAAATTTCCCGTCTATTTTAAAACAACGTTATCTTCTCGGCGTAAAACAGGCCGGAGAGAGCAGATTCACCGTGCGAGACTTACTGTAGAAGGTGCGAGGAAAGATAAAGTCATAAAGAAAGCGTGAAACGAACTGGACAGTAAATGGAAACCGGTCAGTGGATTCATCGAGCTCCTTACTTAATTGCTTCCTTAATCAATTTGGCTGGCTGTTGCTCACACGGTAGAGAGGCTGCTTTGGGGCCAGTTATCGACCCGGCTGTTAATATTGCGTTTTCTTTCTTGTACAGCGCCAAAGCCTCAGTGGGGTATGAAAGAGTCAGCAGATGCAAAATACCCCGGCTTTTCAGCTCCTGATTAGATTCACAAACAACAGGCTTTTACAGTGTTTCACATTTGCTCTCGAATGATGGAGCAGCTTTCTTAAACGTGTGCACGCACTCACTTACCCAAACCTCCAAAATGGTTAAAAAAAAAAAAAAAAAAACTAAATAATTTACAGAAATATATACTTGTAAAAAATGCCTACTGTATATACTGAAATTCTTGAAAATTTTGTTTATTATTATGATAATTTTTAAAATTTCTTTTAATTATCTTTACCTTAAGAACAAAAAATTTAGCAATTTTTTTTGTGCAAGATTTAGTGAAGATATAGCACCATGGGCAACCATGTTAGCAAGGACAGTAGGAAGAAGAAAAGGGAGCCGCTTTCAATTAGGTTTTTAAAGCAGCAAAAGTGAGTTTTAATGTGTATTTATTTCATATTTGACTTCATTTACATGTGTTTATTAAATGTTTTGATTGTTTTTATATTGATTATAGCGTTGGAAATATTTTTAATACAGTATTTTTGGGTGGCTGGAACAGATTAGATGCATTTACATTATTTCCTATGAGAAAACGCGTTTTGTAATACAGAATTTCATCTTACAAATAACTCGCCTCCGGAACGGATTAAATTTGTATGTCAAGGTAATGCTGTAAATGAATAATTTGTCAATGCCAATAAACTAAAATAATAACAGTTCATCTTTAGGATAGCGGATAAAGAATTCCAAAGAATTTCCTACAAAAAAAAAAAGTCACATGATCTGGATTTCATTCTTTCATTTCTAATCTTCTATCTCTTACTTTCTATATTTTTATACACTGTGTATCCAAAAGTATGTGGACACCTGACTATCACCCCTATGATGGAAAAAAAAAAAAGTCTGTCGGATTTGCATTTAAAAATATATGCACCATTCCTCTTTATTACAATTTATTGTATTATTACAGATTTATATTCTTTATGGACGTCCTGCACAGGACCTTGACTGAACCTGATGAACACATTTTACTTAGTGCGCCATCAGAGCTTCGGGCCTGGTTGTATTTGTTTATCTGTTTCTAATTACAATAACAAATATTCCTGTGACAACCCTGTCTGTCTGCGATTAGACGTATGGACTATGACCACTTGTTATTGCAACTGACCAAATAAATAGCACGCTGATTTATTTATGCCCTTGAGTCCTGCCTGATCATGCTGCATGAGTAATCTCGTGAAATTAAGCCCTAAATCAACTAAACAATCAGGTGTTGGAGGGCTTCATATCTGTCCCTTGACTCTGTGATGTCCAAAGCATGTTTTGGGAAAACGACAAAACGATCAGACCGGATCGGGACCGGACCGGACTGAGTTTACATCACGCATTTTCATTCCAATTGAGCTGTTATTTTTATTAATACTTCAATATTAGCCTCCATGTAAACACACCGAGTGTCTATCACGCTTGGCCAAAACATGATAATGGTGCTAAAAAGTCTCACCTACTGTAGATAAAAAATGTAACAACATATAACAACTTTTTCATAATAGGTAATGCTCCTCACTGTATCTCCTGATCCATGCTTCGTTTTCTTGCAAATATGCAAACACATTTATATTTTTTATTACCCTTTTATGTAGTGCCTGTAACTTTTACTTGTCATTTAGATTACACTTGGCCTGTTTTGATTTTACATGAAAAGACATAAACCTGATAAAAGTGTATTATAGTAAGATATTGGAACATGACTTTGACATGGTTACGGACACTACTTTTGTTTCACATCACCCGATGACCTTTCCACAAGTTGTAGTTCCTGCGAGAGAAACTCAAAAGCAAAAACAAAGCAACTTGAGTGGACATTAAGTGTGATTTGTGTCTTGCAAGATGAAGTGAGCATGCACGTTAATTGCACTGAACTGTAACGCATGCTCGGAAAAGAAATCTTGACGATCCAAATTCTTTTATTTTTGTCCGCCCGTTGATATCATCTAACCACCTTAATATTTTTTTTCCCTCCAAAGTATGGATAAATTATTCATTTAAACCCCGGCAACGGTAGCCGGAATAATGATTGAACAAAAGATGAAGTCAGACGAAGTTGCGGCGTGCGAGCGCGCACAAAAGACAAATCGTAGCGCAGTAATTGAGGGAGATAAAGTGGCAGTGTGAAATAGACAAAACAATACGGTACAGTACAATATGTGCATTAAATGTATTTTAGAATGCAATGAATACAGCACAGGATATGAGTTACGGCAGAGTATTGTGTGGTGAGTAACGCGTCATCACCGCTAGCAGCGTAGATGTCCAGACGTTATGAATGGATGTAAATGTTCGCTCCTGCAGCCTTCAGTCCGCATGCACACCTCGAGCTTTTTATCCCGAGTGGAACGCACAGCTGCCTTGACTGTAATGTGTTTTGCAGTGTCAAGTAGAGGTCACTTAAAAAAAAAGTGCTACAGGATTGCCTTGACTGATATCGACTTTGTCCCTGAGGCTGCAATCACAGCCTTTATTTCTCACACCAGAAACAGTGTCTTTATCTCCCGTCCCCATTCTTGTCTGCTCCTCGTGTCCCTCTCATTAACTCGATCGCCGCTTACACATTAGCTTGGACAAGATTTCCTTAATCTGATGGAAATCATTCCCGATCAGACATTCCAGTTCAATCTGCTGATTACACGGACACTGATCTGATGAGATGTGTGTTTATACTCTCAAAGCATTTCATCAGAATGGAACTTGTGTGACGTGGTTCTGCTCGATGTGAAGCATTCAATCTGCCGTACTGTATATATAGCATTTTTTATTTTTTTTCCCTCCAAGGTTTAGGTCAGGTTGTTGCAGGAGTAGCTCAGTGGTTAAGGTGTTGGACTTCTCATTAGGACGTCCTTGGTGTCAAAGCATCACCATCTATCACTCTTGGCCAAAGCATGACACTGGTGCTAAAAAGTGTCTCACCTAGATAAAAGATGAAATTTCCAGATTTTTCATAATGCTCCTTAAAAAATGAAGCATGATCCATGCTTCATTTTTTTTTTTTGCAAATATGCAAACACATTTATATTTTTATCACCGTTTTACAGTATATAGTGTCTTGTAGCTTTCTTTTTTAAAATCTCAAATCTTTCAATGATCTCAATTGTCATTCAGGTTTAGATTTAGGTTTAGGTTTAGATTTTACATGAAAAGGCATAAACCTGAAAAAAGTGTATTATTCTAAAATGCTAAATTCTTAAGATATTGGAACATGAACTTGACGTGGTTACGGACGCTACGGATTTTCTGGACAAAAAAAAAAAAATCTTAATTTTGCAGGAATGCTTTAATTTAAGCAACAGATTTTTTACAGGTCATACAGTATGCTATGGTCTAGAAGCTTACACAAATTTTAGTATCAATACTCATAAAGAAATATGAATAATTTGTGTTTTAAATGATTATGTCTGGTATAACACTGATGTGCCATTTTTAGGGCGTGTATAAAATCATCTCTCCAAAGCCGCTCAACATTAAGTAGCAGCTTGAAATTTTTAGGGAAGCAAGATCGGTCACTTCCATGCGGCATAAACTTCAGAAGGAGCTTCTTTGAAACATACATGTTCTGTATTATATCATAACATAAAATAAATAAATAAATAATAAAAACCGCACCAAAGCTGAATTTTTGGCCGTTCGCATTTGCACCTGTCTTTGATTTATTTCCATTTACAAAGTGAATCAATTTAATTCAATTCAATTCAACTTTATTGTCATTTATTGAGTATAAATAACAACGAGATATCATTAGAGCATCATCTTCCTGGCACGTTCGGTAATAAAGTGCAACCGTGCACTTAAATGCTTAAATTTAATTTGCCAGGTACATGATTTTTTTTTCTCTTTAATGTTTTGGCCAGGTTAGGCTTAACATCTTTTCTGAAAAATCCCGCCTTCTGCATTATAATCGGTTACAAGAATCCTGGTCTCATCTATGATTGATGAGATGCTTTAGTTTTTATTAGCGCTCCTTCCTCAGCCAGAGACCCAGTGGATGAAAGTCTGACGTAAAGACTGGATGAAGAGAAGTGTTCGTTCTCACTGACTATAACCATCAGGAATGGAAGCTACATTTTTGTTCCAGAAACTCGTCAGGTTACCGTAGTGTTACCCCGAACATGTGCAGAAAGAATATACAGTACTGTATACAGTATGTCGAATTAATTCTGCCCCCGTATGGGTTTTTTTTTTCTTTTTTTTTTTTTTGTTGTTGAGTTTTTCCCTTTAAAATGTCTTATTGTGGACTCTGTGATCATCCTAGCTTGGGTCACTTTTTATTTTTTCAGTGTTCACCTCTGAATCAGCTTTTGTGTCATGACACTGCTGAACATTAAGTGGCCTTCATCAGAGCCCTGTGTTTTCGAAATCACCGAAATTACTGTGGCACTGAAGCGAATCAGGTTAAGTAGGAGCCCAAGGGTACAAAGCAGTAATAGGGTCTCTATCTCTCTCACGCGCACACACCCACACACACACACACACACACACCCACCCACACACACACACACACACACACACACACACACACACACACACTGTTAATTTAATATATGTTTATCAACTGATTTAAACGGACCATTAATGGTAAAAGAGAGGCATGCAGTATATACACACAAAAAACTAATAATAATAATAATAATAATAATAATGATAATAAAAGAAGAAGATGTCACTGTCAGCCAGCAATAGAAGCATCCCATAATACAAAAGTGAGAGTAAACCAAGAACAAAGCAACAACGTTACTACTGTGCACGAGCAGTGATTGGGAATAAAAGCTGTAAGAGTTGTCTCACGGTCGTCCAACACCAGCTGCTAACTGTAGTAACTGTTAAGCAAGCTGACTTCGTCTCAGAGCTTTGTTCATCAACTGATGATCCCATAATGAACGAGGGAAGGTTCTGTGTGGAAATAATAACTAAAAAAGAATGTGGAGAAATGTGACACAGAGAGGAAAAGGACAAAATGGATAAAATAAAAGTCTAAACATGGAACCTCTAGTGAAAGAAGAACCTCAGGGAACGCAATCAAGAATTAATCCAGTAAACAGATTAATGTTAGATCAAAGCTAGTGGATTATCTGGATATTCAAAGTGACCATATGTGAGTTCTTGCAAATTCATCATACTGTCCCAGGAGAAAAAAAAAAAATAAATAAATAAATAAATAAATAAATAAATAAATAACACACATTTGTCTCACTATCCAATGACAATCTTGGAGTTAGTTTAATGTCAGTTTAAAGGTCCCATACTGTATGTTACTATTTCCTTTACAAGTTAACACAGGTCCCAGAGCGTCCCTAAGCTCTAGATAATGCTTTTAAAAAAAAAAAAAAAAAATTTATATACTGCAGACACTTCGCAAGAACAGCGCAGATGGGCGTGGCTGAGGAGCAAGCCGCCTGGTGGGTATACGCTTATATGAGGTCACAATAGAGAGAAATCTAATTGGCTAATATGTAAATTGAAAAAGGACCTAAAGCAAGAAATGCTGTTTTGTTCATACATTTATTTTTTTTTTTTTTTTTAGCACAAAGGTGAGTCAAAAAGTATCTGCTCTCTGATTATATTAAAGCTATCAGTGCTTTCCTGTTCAAGGCTACTGTCTCCGCGGTCTCACTGCTGTGCAGGTGTGGACGTGTTACATCAGGTCATTTGTAACTGCGGTGTAAGCAAAAACGGATTCCCCATTCTTTTTTGTTTGTGGTTTGCACGAGAGAGGAGTAGTGTGTGTGTGTGTGTGTGTGTAGTGATTTGTTTTTTGTGGCCTGTTTTGTACCTTGTGCCAAGACTTTGTGCACAGTATGGAGAAAGCGTTTGGATATCTGCAAACAAAATCTGGAGCGATACTGTAAAGAAGGTGAAAGGTTCATAAAGAGAATCGTTACTGGTGACGAGACACGGCTTCATCACAACGAGCCTGAGAGTAAACGGCTGAGAGTATGGAAGGGAAACATCCTCCATCCCAGAAAAAGTTCAAAAGTAAATGCTTATAGTTTTCCTGTCTTCTAGGACCAGAATTGAAAGATTTTTAGAAAAAACGTTCAACAATCAAAAGTGCTCAACTTAAACTTCAGATTAGATGCTAAGGACTGTTGTTCGAGGGCGTTGTGATCTTGCATGATGACGCATATACTGTACAGTACGCTCACATACTTCTCGAGATGATGTCGAAATATTAAGCATTTCTCATGTCTAAAATTTAATTCAAATAAATTCTACAGCCAGAGTGTGGATCATTTTTGACTCACCCTCATACTGTATACGCACACTGGAGAGCCATCTAATTGGTTAAAAAAAGTGAATAGTACTGTAGTTTCCCTTTAAGTGACCAAAAAGAAACTCGGTGGCTCTTTAAATTCTGTTTTTAGTAAAAAGCTGCTATTCTTTTGTTTTAAAAAAAAGAAGTGTTTTTTCTCACGGGGACCAGACAAATGTTCTTATAAGGTCAGTGAACTCTGTCTATCCTTGTCGAGACATTTGTCCTCCCCTGGAATATAAAATACCTTATCTTTTAATAGACAATGTATGTCTAATGCAATGGTGTGTACACTCTAGTGCGTTACTGTTTCGGTCGTTTCCGCTCATACACATGGACTTGTACAGAATGATGGAAGCTCTATGTAATCTATCTAATAATACGCAGGTTAGAAAATGCGATGTTATTACAGGTTTTCTCAGTCACCTTTGTTCAATCCTCAAATCAGAATTCTACAAAACCATTTGTATAAAGTTCACATCTAATCACTAAAAGCAATTTCATAAAAGAATACATCATATATATAAAAAATACATCATAAAAGCAATTTGTTTATCTTTTAAACACATTGTTGTACATCCATTCTACTGTTTGCTGTTTCCTACACAAGCAAAAGTCCCAGTGTTGAATTAACGTTGGAGATTCAACTGTGTGTGGCTTATCAGTTGTTATGGCATGTTGAACAAAATGTATATTAAACTTTGCATAAAATGTTCTAGACATTTCCGTTAACGTGACTTGCATTGTTGAGCTGCTCACAGATGAATCTAGACCTCACCAAAGGAAAGGGCTGCCTAAAGCATTAGACCAGCTAATGATGAACCAGTGCGCTGAAATACCTGGCTGCCATGGATGCAGCATGTGAGGACATCACAGCAGACGCCTACAGAGGATGGATAAGACGATCCCAAAGATTCTCTCAGCGCTGCATCGTTTTGTGCCGGACAACCACGAAAGCAGGAAGTGTCGAATAACAGCATATTATTTCCCCATGCTAAAAAGCATGTACAGATCTGCCTAAGGAATGCTTCCCATGTCAAAATTTCAAATCCGGGATATGTGCTGTATACTGTATTGCTGGAAAAACACTCACTCAGTCAGTCTTTATCCTGCATACAGGATTGTTGGGGCCTGGAACCTATCCCAGGAGGTGGGGTACACCATGGATGGGGTGGCATTTTGGTAACACCAATCAGCCTAATCTGCATGTCTTTGGACTGTGTGAGGAAACACACAGATGAGATGGAGGAAGATGAGATGGAGGAAGATGAGATGGGAATCGAACCCGGAACCTTGAGGTGCAAGGGGACAGTACTATCCACAATGCCACCGTGCCACCTGCTGAAAAACTTGTTATTGTCTTGTTATTTATTTTCTGTATCACAGTAATGTCAGCAAATTACAGTATGATGAGTGAAAAGCATAAATGTGAATCCTGTCCAATCTCCTGCAATCAATCGCCCACATACAGTAATGTGTAACTTTATACTGCTGGAAATCCAGACAAAGTGCAGCTCTGCAATGATGAAATACAATCAGACCGGCTTGTTTTTTGTTCCACTCTTCCCAATTAATAATCCAGACATCAAAGTGTCTTTGTCTCATTCTCATGCAAAGGCATTCTCATCAGAAAGTTTTGTGCTAAGCATTACACAAGTGATGCTACTGAGTCTTTTGTTTGCATACATGGTTCTCCGGTATTGCTCATGTAACAGAGAATTCAAATAAATGGAGAGACAATTATGAAGTCAAACCATTCGTGATCTCGTCTACAAAAAAAAAATAAAAGTCTGCACATGAGTTGTAATGGTATTGGTGAACCATGCAGAGCCAGCTGGTGTTTTGTATATACAGACATATTGTGACCTACTATCTAAACTTGGACAGGAGTTTGAGCACAGATTGAATGATTTTGATAAGCTCGAGCCATGAATGGAATTGACTTGCCAAGCCCTACAGTCCATGGAGGTAGATGTGAGTGAGACTACAGAGCAGATGGCCGGAGTGTTCAGAGTTAGTCCTGTTGAATTGGAGATGGAAATAATAAATCTCCAAAATGATATCCAGCTAAAAATCAAATAAGACTTACAAAGTTCCCAGAGCTGAAAAGTCCCAGATATCGACAGGGATCTGCAATGACACTATATTGCCCACAGTATTCACCTGCCTGCCTTCGCATGCACCAACATCCAATTCTTAATTCATAGGATTTATATGACTTTGATCGAAACCAACTCTGCTTCTGATTTCAAACACCTGCTACACTTGAGCGTTTTACGGAAGGAAGGCGAATCACGCAATTACATAAACAGATCATCTGCAGCCCTACCACCACATAACATTAACATATTAACAATATCAGTTATATACCAGGAAACTGGTGACAGGATCATAGGTAACCAAGACTTGGGGAGACCAAAGACCTGTCAATGCATTCCAATGTCACAGAAAAGCCAATGCAGCACAGATTTCTGAAAAAAAAAAAAAAAAAAGCCACCAGAACGACCAGTGCACCACAGCTCACCACACATGGGCCCTTTTACATTGTGAGAAAGTCCCATTGGAATGTCTCTTGTATTTCCCTTCCACTGTGTACACTGCGTTCTCTAAATTACAATTTCTGCTTTTTATCCAGCTATGGGTTCTGAAATGAGCAATACAGTAAGCGCAGATCAGTTAGACTGTAGGTTTAAGTAAAGAAGTAAAACTGTGTACTTTTAGTTTCATGGCTTTCAGAGGCAACAGAGAAATATTTGGGCGTCCTGACGTTGAAGGATATGAAATTGTTCCAGTAGGGGCTTCTTCCTGTTTCTTATCTTATCTTATCTTATCTTATCTTATCTTCTTATTCGTCCTTGACTGCGGGAATTTGTTGAGCAAATGGGCTATCGAATGCTCTCAGACATTGAGTGAAAGTAAAATGTCTTTCTCTCAGCGGTGATTCAAATAGATTGCGACTCACTGTTATGTTGTATTGCATCGCGTTTCACCTGATGCTCAGGTTCAAGTAAGATTCTTGAGAATTCTTTTGTGGGTTCAAGATTCGTTAATTTTCTCTGCTAAGTTATTATACATAAGGCTTGACATCACCTCTATCAACTCAGTGACTACTTGCTGTTTTATCTACATAGCCAATGTTTTGTGTTGTTTTTGCAGCTTGCATTATTCTGCCTGAAGCACTTGTGGATTCTGTCATAGTCTTTGTATAGGGCATCAGTAAAAGTCCAAGGGCCCCCACAATACTGTACCTGTCTGTATGGGAGAGCTTTAACAGGCCAAGCTGTCTTAACACACATGCATTAACACATATTAATACATTTTTTTTTACATTTCCTCTACAAATACAACTTATTATTGCTTAGTTATTGTTTTTTTTATGTATTTGTTAGTCAATATTAGATATGAATAAATTACCAAAACAACAAATATCTAGTAACAAACCTTTGTAAATAAAAAAAATAATAATAAAACACACATTCTTTCTTAGTTTGTACAACAAGTAGAACTACCTTTAATTTACTCTATATGAACGGTTTGACAGCAAAATGAGATAAATGCCATTGTGGGACTTTACACAGCACATTATTGTTCTCTGCCACACTAGGTTGTCTATAACATGTTTAATTTGAAAGATGTGTCATTTTCCACCCTTTTGTAACTGGTAGATGCCCAGGATGAGAAAATGGCTTCAGGAAGCCATTTTGGGGGAGAGAGTCGGAGTGTGTGTTTGGCGTGGTTAACTCTAAGCCAAGTTTGGACCTGTTGACTGGCATAGCCAACTTTACTTTATTTAATAACTGTAAATAGTATTGATTTATTTTGTTTGGTTGGTTTTTTGACCATTTCTTCTATTTTTGAGTTTCAGCCAGGTATTTTTGTATTCTGTAAACTTTTGGGAAGCCACATGTTTGCACCTTGGGAATAAAACACAAACCATCTTGAACTGTGCATTTTTGCCCCCGTTGCATTTTCATACCTCCGCCCGCTTGTACGTCCTAACACTTACATTCTGTACAAAAATGAAATGTATGTGTTACTTAACCTCTTAAAAATGTTTTGTGAAAAAATACATTATCCTGTAACCTCTCGCAGCCGGAGGTCTAGAGAGAGCTGATTGGCCGAGCTCTCTCAGAGGGGAGGGATGAGAGGTACTTGGTGCTCCCGCATTAATCACGGCTCTACAGCCAGTCAGGGGCGTCTGTGAGCTCGCGCAACGGAGGGAGCGGATAGCGCTGTCCTCCGAGTGTGTGACTCCGCCCCCAACGGTGCGCAAGCGAGCAGTTCGAAAAGATGCGGTCGGCTGGCGTCACGTGGTTCGGAGGAAACACGTGATAGTCTTCGGCCCTCCCGGCTGAGTGGTAGTAGTAGCCTTAATGTGGGAGCCCCCTAGTGACGGGGAGGAATTGGACACGACTAAATTAGGGAGAAAATCGGGGAAAAATCCAAAAAAAAAAAAAAAATACATTATCCGATTTGGATGCTGTGCGAACACCATGTTATATACAGTAACAAACAAAACCATGTGGGATGCTGCGGTGCAAACCCTGTGGTATAAATACAAAACTTCGTATTGTTAAAACATTACAAAACTTAATACAGTATATGCACAAATGAATAATGTAACTCTGAGAAAAACGTACTATTTAACAATGAATCAAGTGTGATGCTGTAAACTGCAGTTTTTTTTTGCTTTGTTTCTTATGATCTTCAACAATCTTTGTAATTAAAAAAGAAAATCGCATTGATCAAAACTCAACATGTTTGTCCCTGATGTAATTTATTGCCATTTGTTTTTTGCTTACTAATATTACTACTTCTACTACTACTTACTATTAAATTTGCTTACTTAAATCACCACAACTGCAGGCTAGTTTATTACTTGTTCATCCAACTGTAGGATGTGGAGTTATAGCTTCTTGCTAAATCACACTTAAGTAACCCACACATTTTAAACAAAATATCATGCCATTTGTGCTTTTTAACACCCTCGTCACTCAAAGGAATACAGTATATTTTCAGTTTGAAATGATTCTTCTTACTTTATTTTAAACCAAAAAAAAAAAAAAAAGCCTTGTTAAGCTCAAAACTGCAATGTTAAAAATTTTGCTCTCTTTGCAGAAAACAAAGATTTTTGAGGGAAAATAAATATAATTAGCACCTCTCCCCACTATATTTCTCACACTGTTATACTGTACGGTATATGGTCGCACTTTGCAGCCATATTTTGTTTCTCTTAATGATTAGCTTAAAGCCTATCTCTGTATTAGATATCTTACTTTGGCCTTTAGTATAGATGTGGATGAGCAATCATATCAGGCTCCATGTATTCATTCTTATGTTATGAATTGCCATGTAAAGCAATCTTTTTATTTCTAGCTATTCTATACTGTACATCAAGCATTTATTCCTGGTGAAATCCTCCAGCGCTGTCTCAGTGTGCATTTTAAACAGAACTGTGAAATTCTCAAATGTGAATGGATAGAAGGTGTTGATTAATTTCCCATGACAGAATGGCTTTAACAATGTAATGCAAATGATTGGTTTATATTAACGCGCTTCCTCTGGCATGGCATTGTTTCTGTAGTAACTCATTCACAGAGAATTGTATGGTGCTCCACATAATCTTATTTTAATAAATGGGTTTAATAATGTGTTGTTTTGGAACAAAGAAAATCATATATTTGCAGACATGTTGAAGTTTTCTTCCTCTTCTTTTTTTTTTTTTTTTTTTTTTGGTATGGAATGAGCCTCAACTGTCGGTACTTTGTAGCAGTCAGTGACTGCATTTTTTAGGAAAAAAAACAAACAAACAATAAAACAGTTATGCTGATCAAAGAATGAATATTTAAAACTTGCATAAAGTGATGTAATGTTCAACAACATAAATAATTATATATATTACAAGTAAGGATTTGATGAAAAAACTTCATGGACTACATTTAATACTGAACATAATTGCAGGGGTGAATTATTTTGGACTGGTATTTTTCAGACCTTTATGAATGGTTACAGACGGCAAACTAAACCAAATTGGACCAAGTATCAATTTCTCTGTAATTTGGAGCATTTGGTGTAAAAGCATGATCTAGCGTTTGATTTAGACCTTAGGAATTAGACCGTCCCCCCCATCCCCTTAAAAAAAAATCTAACAAACGAACTAAATTTATATTTCTAACAATGTTTGAATAGGTATTGTTTGGTACCTAATTAGTAACCTAGTAACCAGTATAAGGATATATCTAATGACTGAAACCTCAGAAACTTCTAATGACAGAAAGCTGCTCTGGACACGAACGTCTACCAAATGCCTAAGTGTAAATGATAACACAAGGTACTATTCTCTCTCTCTCTCTCTCTCTCTCTCTCTCTCTCTTGAAAATCATTCAATAGAGAAGAAAAGGGACAATCTGATGATTTTGATTCACTCATATTTTCTCACACATTTAATACTTGTCTTTTGATTCCGTAAAGCTTCAGTGTGACAATGACCACCATTAAAAGCGCTATTCAAATAAAATTGAATATTACTATTTTATTTTTTAATTATTTTTAATTATTTTAACACAATTTAGCATATATACATCTATATATTATTTATTTATTTGTTTATTTATTTATTCTGCGGCACTGTGATTTACTGGAGCTTCGGTCTGCGCGCGCGTGTGTGTGTGTGTGTGTGTGTGTGTGTGTGTGTGTGTGTGTGTGTGTCTAATGTGCATCTTCTCCTTATGGGTTTCTTCTGGGTACTCTGGTTTCCTCCCACAATCCAAAGATGTGCAGTGGTGGCCGACTGGAGGTTCTAATCAATGAGGTACACCAGCCCATGCCCTAAATACCCTGGGATAGGAACGAAATCCTCATTCCCTCATCCCTCCCTACATAAGAAAAGTCATATAGACATGACAGACCGTGGGTGGATGGACATTGTAGTGGTTATCCTCTTGCTATAACACTCACACTCCGTGAAGAGCTGAATCACTGTGATATACAGTACAGGGGGTTCTCCGGAGTAGGAGAGAGAGAGAGAGAGAGAGAGAGCGCGCGCGCGCGAGAGAGAGAAACGTGCCGGGGCGCGTAGAGAGAGAGAGAGAGAGAGAGAGATCCTGAGGAAGGAAACAGAAGGAGCACGCACGCTGTATCTTCTCTACTCTTCCCCTCCACTACAGGTACTACAGCAGCACAGGTGGACAGTTACGGATTGTGATCCAGCGCAACTTCAAAGCATCGAGCGCTGCGCGAGCCGTTGGTTCGTCCCTTTGATGCGCGGAACAAAACCCGGCAACAATGTATCGCTGCGCCGCGCTTCCACACTCCTGAGGCTTCTGTAGCTGCGAGGTTGTAAGCCACCGCGTTACATGCGAGGGCTTTGTTTAAGGAATGCCAGTGTCCGAAAGTAGCCGAGACAGAGAGAGAAAGGGGGGATGCCTGCACTGATGAGCTGCACTGAAGAACGAGAGCGCAAGCTGCTTCAAGCTATTCTCCGACTTGTAGGAATGTTGTAAAAAAAAAAAAAAAAGAGAGAGAAAAGAGAGAACAGATAGTCAGGAAGATAGAGAGAGAGAGAGAGAGAGAGAGAGAGAAACGCCGAGGATATTGTTATGGCTTTCCCAGCGCTCTGGCTCGTCGTGTTCGCCGTCTCCAACTTGCGCCTGACGCACGGGAACAACCGCCATGCTGTGTACTGGAACAGCTCCAACATCCAGTAAGTGGGTCACCACACTTTCCTCATCTGCCTGCTGGATCATTTTATTCATTCATTAATTCATTTATTTTATATATCTCATTTCATTCACTTGCAGCCGTCATACCTATCTTGTACACCACGTCACTTGTGCATCTAGTCACTCTCTGTCTAAATTGCACTAATCATCTTTGCACAGTAACTTGTGTATACCGGATATTCCAACATGTTTATTCTAGTTACGCTATAAATTTCAGCACTCACATAGATGCATATCATGTTATATGAGCATGGCATGTACTTGAGATGCACAAAGTTATACTCTATTATTATTACCATATATATTGCGTATAAAAACCATATCTTTGGCACCGTTGCGTAGTGGTTAGCACTTTTGCAATGCACCTCCAGGGTCCGGGTTCGATTCCCGCCCCAGGGTCTGTGTGCATAAAGTTTGCATGTTCTCCCGGTGATTGGTGGTTTCCTCCCACAGTCTAAAAACACGCAGATTACAGTAGGCTAACTGGCATTCCCTAATTGGCTGTAGTGTGTGAATGAGTGTGTAGATGCGTGTGCGCCCTGCGATGGATTGTCTCCAGGCACCCCATGCCCCTGTATACAGGATAAAGCAGATAAGAGAGGATGAGCGAGTGGGTGAACTGTACAAAGGTTATTAACCATTCAGTTGTATACAGTAATTGTGAATTCATACTGGTTATGAATTTGGAAAGTACTGAACATATTATAAATACTGTCATTGTTGTTGTTGTTGCTGAAACATGGTAGAGGTATGCCAAGCCAACACTGTATGATGCTGATTCATTTCTTTCTTTCTTTTTTTCTTTCAAATCCTGTTATTGTGATTTAATTTATTATGCCTGAAATGCTTCAAGTCATAGCTATCGGAGATAAATAAATGAATCAACAGAATGGAATGAAGATGTTGGTTTAGTAGATTGAGTTGTGTGATTCTGCCGCTGCTTGGGGAAAAAAATAATAAATTGTTAAACGTGCATTGTTCAGTGGCAGAAATCAATGCGTAAATAATTCATACCCTGCATTACACTCAATCATGAGTCATTATTTGCTTTAGCTTTGCACTTTTTTTTTTTTTTT
>QMIH01000856.1:0-29422 GCA_003987875.1 Clarias batrachus
TTTTTTTTTTTTTTTAGGAAATTTATTTTACATTGGCAATAGGTTTGCTTGCAAGCATGCATTTTATCTCTGTCTCTATGTGTCAGGATTGCTGAAAAGGAGAGTGTGAATAAGATGTCTCTGCACAACCTGGCCACAGTGTTCGGACCAACTCTGCTCCGACCAGCAGAAAAAGACAGCAAGATTCCCACAAACCCCACCCAGCCCATCAGCATGGGAGACAGCTGGTCCCTCGAGGTCATGTCACAGGTATTGGGCAAAATTGTATTAGTTTTTTTTAGTTTGTATATTTCAGTAGTGCACTGTTAACATTTTATCCTTGCCTGAGCTATTTATTCATAAGACATACAGGATGCTGTCGGGTCACGTCACATGACACGTACTCTGTTTCTGTTCTAGGTACAAGTCCTGCTGTACTTCCTCCAGCTGGAGACTATTCCCACCCCGGACAGCAAGAGACAGAGCATCCTCTTTTCCACAGAGGTCTAGAATAAACCATGCGTCAATAAGCGGACTGATAGAAGCGAGAGAGAAATAGAGAGAGAGAGACCTCTGCTGGACAGTAGCAGAAATAACCGTACGCTCTCATGAGGGCTACGCACAGCCACCGATGGGCACCGGCGACTCACGTGGATCATAATACTTACTCTTTCCGGAGAATCCTGCCATGGCTTAGTGATTTCTGATCGGTAGTACTCTGCTACTTTTGCTGTCCTGTCAGGAACTGTGTGGACTCTAGGCCAGCACTGTATTTTTGTGTCCTGTAACCTTGCACACGTTTTGATCAGCCAGTGGCTTCAAGCCTCCTACTCCTCCTTTTTCACTCCTGTTCCCTGATGACTAGAGCCTGAACTGTGTTTCTGCTGCTGCTGCTGCCGTCAAATAGTGCTCATGGCGTCATTCCTGAATCTGTGCTCATTTCCAGTGTTTCCGTGTCGCTGCTAGTTAAGATTGAAGATGCCTGCTTAAACCTAGGTTTTTTGTCATTGTGCTCAAGTTAGGTTATTAAACTTATTAGATACAAGTCGACCAAAAATTGAGAACTGTCACGTCGAGGCATCATGGAAAGCAATACAGGGGCGATAGACATGAGCGTCTTTAATCCATATTGTGCTCTTGTGTTTGAGAGAAATTTAAGTGATACTGCTTAAAGAACGTAACACTGAACATTCATCGGTTTTAATCGCGTTTCAGTGTGAAGTGCGGTTTTTGTTCCATTAATAATGTTTTTGTCTCTTATGCCTCTTGGGAGCAATATTTTAAACATAATTCAAGGTCTTACATTCTGTAGACAGTTCAACACACATTATTATTATAATTATAATTATTATTATTATTATTATTATGATTTTGTAAGTGTATTTAGGGAATATTGTGGAAATATGTATGTACATGATTTAAAAACTATTTCTGTTTTTTGTTTTTCTTTTTTCTAGGGTTTCCTTTAGTGTAATTATTATTATTTTTTTTTTGACAGGCTGCTTCCTTAAAAGCAGACAGGCTCCTTTTTTTTAAAGCTTGTTCCTTAAAAACTTTTGTAAGGAAGTATCTAAAAGTATCTAAGACTAATATAAAAAACTGGAGTGACCTTTAACAGACTTTACCTAGTTCACATTCCATTCAATGCCACAGATAGTCACTGTGTCCTGACAGGCACCCTTTTTTGTGCGCTATTTTAAGTCTTTTTTTTTTGTAGTCCGAAAGCATTGTGGGAATGATCTAGTGTGCTCTTGAGATCCTGCAATGTACCGCAAAAAAAGGTGTCCAAATGATGTACAGAATACCCACAATGCACTTTGCAGTTTGTAGGGAGTAGGGAATAGGGAATCGGATGCTATTTTGAAACACAGCCGGTGAGTTTGTTTAGTATAACCGAAAGGATGCGGGTGCTTGATTTTTTGTCCTCGTCTATTGTGTCCCTGCGAATATCCACTTTCTGAAGACATCTCATTGTCTGTGTCCATCCTGAGACCGCTATGAGTTTGTGTCCACTTTGCTCTTTCATTACAGCAGTGGATGGCATCTTTGCGTAATGAAGCTACCTTTTGTCTCTAATTAACATTCTATATGCACATGTAGTCACAAGAAGAGGCATACACAGTGGTTGCCTCGTCCTCTACGTAACATGTCAGTCATCTCTGGGCACTGTGTTCTGCAGCAGCCATGTTGTGCTGTGCCAACAAGCACCTCCTTTCATTCATATTCATATCAGTCTCTAAACTGTTATAAAGCACGCAGGTAAGAAAATAAATCCAGTCTCAAATTCTTTTTTTTTTTTTTTTTTTGTTAATAAAATTTACATTTGCATAATCTTCTTTAACATGCAGGCATGTTTATTATTATAATTTTTTTTTTTACAGTTTCGAAATTCTTCAGTGATTTATTTTGAACCGGACTCTTGCTTCTGGGTGTTTGATTTTTATTTATTTTTTTTGTGATAGGATTTTTGTGTTTAGACTCAATTTTGCTGTAAAATACAGTATCCCCCCCCCCATATTGATTAAAAACATCTGTTCATTTCCATCTGAACGTAACATTCATGCCAGCTGATATTTTCCTGCTTTAACCTGCTGCCTACCGGATTAATGTCTACATTCAGATGTTTTTTTAAAAATGTGCAATTGTGCATTTTGAATACGTAACCTCTATTTGTAGATCATAGACACAAAATTAACACAACGTTGTAATCTTTTATGGATCAGAAAGCAGGATATTACTCGAAACCTTCAGATTTGTGATTCTTTCCTAATTTATTGTGCTGTTTGTTGTTAAATGTTTAAGAAAATTAAAATATAGAGATAGACTTGAACTGAGGGGAAGTATAATAAATAACTTATTTAAGAAAGTATTTGTTATCTGCAATTTTCTTTTCCAATATTTGGGATTTACCTCTTGCTATTTGGACTTTAAACTTTCACTTCTCAAAGAGCAACGCATAACTTTCTGTGCCCTGATCTGGAAAAAAACTAATAGAGCTGACTAAATTATTATGACAGAAAGGTTTGCTCTTTGGCACAATTATCACCCTGATTCAACATCACTTTTTTATTTAAATAATTGAACATTACCAGTGCATTAAATGAAGTCCTGAGCTGCAACACCTCTCTGAAAACTTTTATTTTCAGCATTGTAATGGCACAATTGCTTATTGTGTATTACATAAAAAAAGAACTCTTTGTAATTTATTTGAGAGACGTTATTTTATGGGCATGATCATAAAACAGCAGAAAATGACCCTAGCAGGACAAGTATGGAGTTTTTTTCCGACAGCAACTAGTACGAGAGTTGGGTTTGTTTCTGCTCTTCTCTTGTGAGCGTTATTGACATTTTCTTGATGTTGCTGTTGTTCTGGATAAAGATCTGTAAAAAAGAGAGAGAGAGAGAAGATACTGCACTCTGGAGCCTCAACTGTTTGGAAGGCGCTTGGCCTCGGTTTGTACACAAACGATAAATAAAACCTCTTTTATCTATAAAATTAATTGCTCCATTTACTGTCTCGTCCGAAATCCAACAAACAAAATGTCACTGTGTTTATTAGTTATTTAATTAATCAGTTAGGGGAGGGGGGTTACGGGTGGAGGGGTAATGTGTAAATGATTTTATTGTTCATTAAGCAATGGGAATTTAATAGCTGTAAGAACACATTCCTCCTGTTGAAAAAAATGACAAAAACCATTCCCTCATCCCCTTCAGATTATGTTGTGTATTATGTAAATGTGGTCATGAAGATGAAATTATTCAACTCTCTACATATGATCATCTACGAACTATAAATAACAGCAATCAGAATTCAATATGGTTTTGTTTTTTCAATAGACTTTGTGGCTTCACCTACATGCTGGGGTACAAAAGGGTCAAAAATAGATTTTTAAATGCCATAATAGTAATTTGATTTGTGTGTGTGTGTGAGAGAGAGACACTATTATTACATTTAATATTTTCATTACTAATGTTTATGTAGATTTTTATTCTACTCTTATAATCCTTCCCAGTTTAACGGCATGGAAAGGATCAAATTATAGTTTGATAATAATTGCATGTTTAAGTGCATGTGTTTCGATGGCTGCAAGGTTGATTTAATGAAGCTTACGTTTTGTTAATAAAACTGTTCTTAAACATTTGATATATTTTGCATGGTTATAGTTATATGGTTAGTTATGGATATGGTTAAGTGTAGGTCGTAAAAAAAATTAAAATAAACTTGACCACACCTTCCCCCTTGATTTATTATTATTATTTTTCTTACTCTTACTTATTAACCTCTAGTTAAGTTTTTTTTTTTTGTTCGTTTTTGTTTATGTCCACTTGGGGGCAGCACAGTTTCAATCAGATCAGATTTTTTTTTTTTTTTTTTTACAAATATTTCTATACACACCTACAAAAAGGATTTTCTGCAAACAGAAATAAAGAAAATCAGTAAGAGAAATTAATCTAAATTCTTTGGTTTATTGGTTATTTATTTTATGAATACACATATTTCATTGATTTATTCTGTTTATTATAATACATCTTTGGTTATTAGTCTTTGATGTGAATAATCAAGATAAATCATGACATCATTGATTGACACCACTGAATTATGTTTTTATTTAAATATTATTGAGATTTGATTGTTAAATCTTTTCCATTCCATTACTACTGCAACATACTCATCTCGTGTGTAGTTTCTGACCCTGTTTCCAAGCCTGTCATACTGTGATTACTCATTCCTGATTTCTAAAACATCTTTCAAGACAGTTTTAGTGCATTTTTGTGTAAATCTCTTGCACCCTGAATAGCTTTGTCAACACGCAGCTCAGCACCACTCTCACCCTATAAGGCACCTCAGAAAGATTTCATGTTTGGAAGTGTGGAATCGAGTTGGTGGGGGAGCTGGGGGGCATTAAAATGGTTTTGATTACGACTAAAGAAAATTTGCCAATTTACTACTGGTTCTAAAAATTACAGACTGCAATTTTAGTGTCTGCCTGCATAATTGGTGTTATGAAGAGGGGCAGGAGCAGGGCATCTGGAGCTGTACTGTTATTGTTTGCTTTTACTTAGTGAACTGTAAACTGTTGAGCTGTGAAAAGAGAAGGTGAGTTCAAGGAACAGAGGGGTATAAATAATTTCATAACTGCAAAAAAAGTTGCAATTTAATCTGGACGTTTTGTAATTTCAAGTGTACTTTGGCGAATTTCATGTACCTTGATAAAATTCAAGTATCAGGGTATTTCAATGAATATAGTTTGGATACTTACACATTGAGGCAATTAATATGCCAAAGTCGAACATAAACTTAAACATACATTTAATTAAACACTATATTTATCATTTGGATTAATTTTGCATTTCTTGTCAGCATTTTTTTTCAAAAGTTACCACTTATCATACATTCTGTGAATACAGCCTGTGAATCTTGGAGTCGTATTAGCCTTTTAATCTTATTAGTTTCCCTATTAACTCTTTTGCTTGCTCACAACAGATATCATAAGTAATAGCATGCATCCACAAAGGGGTGGGTCTCATCTCACTCCCCGATATTCAAAACAAGGCCTGCTTTTACTCGGCACTAACTCTTACAGAGGGATCATTTTAACACTCTCTTGGTAGTTTGGTTTTGTTCCTATTACAACAACTGGCACGCAGAATTGTACAGTGGATGCACTACATAAACGTAATTATTTCAAAAAAATAAACAGGTATATATTTTTAAATGTGTTTGTGAACTATAATAACTGACACTTTAAAGTTTTCACCACAGAAAGTTATTAAAGATAGAGCTTTGAGGTTTCACATTGTGCCACATGTCGCCACATCATTGTTGATTATTTTCCTATTAAAGCACACCCCGGAGAGATTTATTGCTCATACAGAGTGAAATTTGAAAAACTGCTTTTTAAAAGGAGCTGAAGGACTAATATTGCGATAATTATTCATAATTTTTTTAACACTTTCATCTTCCTGTGATTTGTGTAATGATCATGAGATCATTCAGCAGAAAAGAGAGCCGTCTTGAAACCAAATTTAAACCTGTTTTTTTCTGTAAGAACAGAAATTCAATGTGGAAATATATGGCAAAAAGGTTTTAAAATCTGTTCTCTTATTTTCTCTAATTTATTTAACATTTTCCCCTTTTTTCAGGACAGACATACCATTCCACGAGCATATATCTGGAAAGTTGTAAGAATATCTGGACAATTCATTAGTAAATAATGCATTTAAATGCATTGTAGATTTTCTTCCACAAGAAAAGAGCAGTACCCATGTAGTCTATTAAAAAGTCATAATAAAAGCTGCTGAAACGACTCTAACCAAACTTCATCCTGCCCCCAAAATTTAGTCTTCACACAAAAAATCTGTCACATGATTTCTCCACATTTGTCTACCAAAGCATGACATGACGTGCTTTTCTCCTCTTCTCTTTTTTTTTTCTCTCTTGTGCAACTGTTCTTGTGAACAAATGACAGCTGATTCCAGCATCATATAAGGAATGTATTTTTGGGCATGCCACAATTCATACATCAAATTTCTCTTGAGCTTGGACTAAGATAAGGAGCTGTGGCTTCCTACTTCATCTTATGTAACTTTAAGTTTGAGGAGTAGGAGGCCAGCCGTGTTGATGGAGGAAGCGTAAAAAACTTGGCTGTGCCAATCTGTGGTGTGAGTCCTTATGTGTGTGAGAAGAGGAGGATCTGTCCTTAGAGCTCTGTTGCTCTCTGATTACCCTCGCTCATGGTTCTATCTCTGTGCTCTGGCTACAGCTCCTCCCTGAACACAGCTACAAGTGTTCTTGCCGTTAGAGCCTGTCCCGGGTCAGATAAGAACACTCCCGTCATCGGAGACTGGCCTGTTCTTTGAGGCCTGTACGCTCCAGATTTCACTTTATGACTTTTAGGGTTTCTCTCTAGCTCTGTCTTTTGCATCATTTTTGTAAAATGTAAAATGCGTATGGGGTATAATTCTGATATCATGTTCCTTCATCCGGGTTGGTTGGTTAGTTATTGTTGGTGTGCTTGGTTGTTTCAACACTAAAAAAGAGCTGTTAGTGCTTTCTCTTACAGAAAGGAAAAAAAAAAAAAAAAACGGAAAGTCTTCTTTGCTCTTGTGTAGTAGCTGTCAGTCATGTAATATCAGCCCAGTGCCACCCAGCTGTATGCATTTCCTGTGTCCAGTAAAAAAGCTACCACTCAGTTCAGTTAACACACTCTTTACATGTCAGGTCTTTTTTCTGACATTATTTGACAAATAAATCTGCTGTAAGTAGAAGCAAGAGTCAGTTATTCCTGTGTGTCTTTTTACACACGTCTCGGTGGATTTAAATAAAGATTGCCCCTTATCTCCCTCAAGCCTCTCTATAATCTGTGGGTTTCTAACCATGCCCTGTCTCAAAACCTTCCCTATCTATTCTCTCTATCCATCTCTCCGCTCATAAAATACACTGATAGGCTTTTTGTCTGGAACTGTTAGGCGTTTCCCTTGTGCGCTGAAGCTTGGAAGGGTCTTACCAGGTGCTAGTTATCTACCATTAAGTTACAGGAAACCCATGTGTAAAGGATGGTATTGTTCACTAAGCAATGTGAATTCAATAGCTGTATCCAAACACCCCTCCTTCACTGTCTCCTTCCATAAATGCTATAAACTGTTGTCATCCCATAGACACATGTGCAACAAATTTAACAGCAGAAGCCACAATTATGACTTATAGCAGGAACTTTTGTCAAAACTGCTTTTAAAGAAAATTAATCGACACTTCCCGACTGAACAAAACAGAAGTAAGGAGCATCATATCCTGTTTTTGCATCCTTTGATATGGTTCAGTGCTCATACATGCATATAGTAATTCTGGGCAAATTTTCATAGGAAGTTTTCCTGCAGGGACAGCAGCTGTAGGATAATCTGAATTTAGGTGGAAGTTCTCAGGAAAGCATGATTAAATTAAAAAGAATATTTGGAAAAGGTTAGGACAAACTTGTTAAAATCAAATAAATAAAATAGGGTTTGTTAAACTTCCAATATACAGTACTTAAAGCAAGATGCAATGCAATTATTCTGAGTCAAATGCAATTTAAAGGTAATGCAAGCCATCACAACAACAGTTCTGTGGCAGTTTTTCTTTCTTCTAAAGGCTTAATTTCATTCTTGATAAGTTTTTGATAAGCACTCAACCCTGCTCCACCGCCTCGAACAAAATACACCCATTGAGCAGGAGCTCAGCCAGACTGGTTTGCATATGGCTCATTTGCTAAACAAATTTCTCTGTCCTCACCCCAGTTTCTCTTTATCATTACTCCATCATCCCCTGTGTGGAACCATGTCTTTATAAAAATCTACATTCCTTGCTTAAAAACTTCAGGACAAAGCTTATATCAAACTCGGGTAGTTAGAATCGAGATTTTATGAGCACATGCTGACGTTAAACAAGGATATACACCGTTTTTTTTTTTTTTCTTTCTTTCTTTTTTTGTTAACCCCATGTCATGATTTATGCCCATATTTCCTGAGGGTTTAACAGTTTTGGCACTTTTGCCATGTCCAATGTATCAACAAATGAGACGTTTTATCTGATCCAAGTTTGTCCCTTTTTGTGTGACATTTTATAAAATTACAAAAATACATTTCAAATGGTGGGAAAAACTAATGTCTAATGTCATACACATGAGCATGGGTACAATGCCTGTATTTTTTTTATTAGAATATTAACGAAGCTGTGGTATGACTTGAAAGTAATGCAACCCTCATCGTGTCACTAGGCTACACATATTGTGAGATACACACACATACACATGAGGAAGTAACAGACAGACTTGCTTCTGTCCCCTTTATTTCCCCTTCACCCCCCCCCCCCTTTCAGAACAGCAAACTGACTCGTTCCCACCCTGTCCTCACATTCTTCCACTTGACTGCCTTTGGGACATTCTGATTTGATCTATGCCTTTGCACCAGGATGCAGGTGTAACTGTCTGGTTGTAGCCCCTGTTACTGGGTTAATACATAAACAGTCATTTGCATAGGCACCACAGATTTGTTTACCAACTACCAAAGAAGAGGTATTGTCAGTTTCCCCTTGCACACTGATTTTTTTTCTCTCCAATCTCCCCCTTTCTTCCACAAACAACAACCAGGTTTAAGGATTCATTTTAGAGTGGAATAGCTGTTATTTGAGTGCTTACGTAACATTGATGCATAAATTTGATTTATTAATTTTCCAACACTGGGTTCTTGTGCTTGTTTTGCAGAAGTTGGCACTGAAGCTAAATTGATGAAAACTGTTTTCTCTCCACTTTAAGGTTTAACATCATATATGTTTTGAGATGCTGCTCAACAAGGTTATAAGGCCTGTTGTGAACAACACATTTTCACCTGCAACCATACTATTCAGTAAAAATTTTATTCACTGCTATGAGTGAAAACCCTACTATAGCTTGTCAATTGAAACACTCAAACTATGACAAACAATGATCAACAACCTGAGATCACATTTTGCCCTATTTTGATGTTTGATATAAACATAAATTTGAGCGCTTAACCTGTAGCTGCATAATTATGCCTTGCACTATTTCCAACCAATGAAGCATGGCCATGGGTGACTGGATGATTGCATGAATGGGGAGATTTCCAAGTGTTCCTATTAAAGGATGTATTTCAATGTTAATGTATCTTTTGACTCAGAAAGGGATACTGTACACTACGATTCGAATGCCTGAATTTGTGAGTGCACTGTTGCTAAGCAACTACGAAGAGCACATGTTAACATTTATCTATATCTGGCTATGATAGTTAGCCTTTTATATGAACAGTATAGAAGCATGTTGACACGGAAGTGAAATAAAATCCATGGATTTCTTAAATATATTAGTATTGTATATTACAAAAAAAAAGTTCTGCATGACTAAAATTATACTGCTCTTCTTGATGTATTAGATCTGATGTACTGCAGTCATATGTAGAGATGATTGCCTCCTTTAGTGCAGGTACTCTGATACACTACTGACTTTAGATTATCCTAAAAATGAAGATCTGATTGTATTTATATTGTTTTGTTAATTTTGGAGCCATCATGACTCTTAAATAAAAAAAGAAAAAAAAATCTAATTTAATTTAAGGAAAAAATTAGTTATTTGTAAAAATAGAAGAAAAATGCTGTTCATGTGCCAACATCTGACAAGCAGAAATTTAAACCAGAATTGTATCAATATCTTGTTTTTTTGGTTAGTGATTTGTGTAGTGTTATTATTATTATTATTATTATTATTATTATTAGTTACATTTTATATAACATGCCTTTTAACACTATAATTTGCAACAACATCAATCCAAGCGAGTAACGTAGTAAAATATCGCAAAGCTCAACTTGGCTTTTACAACAAAACTTAGAGAATGGTTTTATTACTTTTTCTGATAAAAAAAGCCTTGCCAACTCAAAGCTTTGGCAATAATTGTGATTATTAGAGAGTAGTTTCATATATATTCTAATATATACTAAAAACATATTTCAAAACAAAATCATATTTACATTGCAGTTGTTACAAATAACAGTCTAAACCATCACAAGGAAATTAAATGACTGAAAAGAACGTATTGTGCTGATGTGGGATTTTCCTAACTGTCTCTTTTGTTTGAAAAAGCCTGTGCGTGTGTAGCGGTGTCATCAAGAATTTGTTTGTCAAAGCAGCTGAAGCTGGATTGATGGGAGTGATGGGAGTGTCTGCAAATCTCTCTCTTACTGTTCTGTAACAGTGGGACTAAAGCTCTTGTGCTAACACTTCTGTTTTACCCAGATCTCTCAAAGCACTAAAGTCCATGTGATTCTTATCTTCTTGTTTATGCTGTCAGTTTACGAAAATATCCAACATATGTAAATCTTTTACATGAGTCACCCTCCTGAAAGTCAAACACTCCTGGGTTAAGTGTACATGTCTGTGTGTGTGTGTGTGTGTGTGTGTGTGTGTGCGTGCGTGCGTGCGTGTGTGTGTGTGTGTGTGTGAGTGTGTGTGTATCTATTAGTTTATTTCAAGAGAAGTATAATGGAATTTATGGTTAAAGCTATTTTCCCCCTTTTTCACCAGACTGTGAAGTCCATTCTTCCAGTCTCTTGAAGTTTACAAACCTGCTCGACGAGTGATTTGCATGTCAGAGTTCCAGGGACACATTCATATGACACTAAAGCGCACAGAGATTTCACACTGCCTCTGGCAAAAAAAGTTCACCAACGACTGCAAAGCCAACGGGATCTGAGCATCCGGATCCTCTACAGGGCGGACACACGAAAACAAACACACTCAGCTCAACCTATCCTGACCGTTTTTTTTTTTTTTGTCTTTCGAAGACAGAGAGAGCTTTTACATATATGACATATTACGTTTGATTTAGCAAATCACTCCAAGGTTACACATTTACTTATGTTTTCATTTGATTAACTGATTTGATTTAAAAAAGATTAAGGCAAACTTTATTCACATACTTACGTCATTTTTGAACATAGGCGTGAACATGACATTTTATAAATATTACCCATTTGGATACATTTACAACTCACTTAAATATTATTTATATAAAATATCAAAGGTTGTGCTCTTATCAAAGTATGTTATATTAATGAAAACTATTCAAACCACATTTAAAATTCTTACAAGGTAGGGGACCCTGTACAATAACATAAATTGCTTTGCATTAAGGGGGGGGGGGGGCAACATTTACCAATGGCCTTACTTAAGTGTTGAAAAAAGCAACATGGCAAGCAAATAATTACTTCAGTTAATATTGATATTGGAGAGGTGGTTCATTAACATTTTGTACTTGCAGTCTGTAAAGATGTAATGAGTGACTCATATCTCTGTTGTTCACTTCTGACTGAATTTCTTGCAGTCCTGGCCTTCATGCCAGCAATTGTCCACCTTCATAATGGGGTCACTTCAGGCCGTGCTGGCTCTCGTGGTGTCTGCGGAGGTCCACTTTCCGCTGGAAGCCTTTCGAACAGATTTCGCAGCCGAAAGGTTTGAAGCCAGTGTGTTTGCGACTGTGTGTGATGAGGTTGGAGCTCTGGCTGAACGCCTTGCCACAAACCTGGCACTTGTGTGGTTTCTCACCTGTTCAAGTCATTGAAATGCAAAAAAAAATATTGATAATTTTTTTTTTGTAAGAAAACCTTAAAAAACATACATGCACAAAATGTTGCATTACTGTTCTACAGAGCTTTTCTGTCCAAAGAAATAATTTTTGAAACTCCTCCAAATACGAGTTGAATTAAAATCTTTGTTTAAAATCAACACCAAAAAAAGATTTGCGTGCAATCCAGATTTTCACAGGTTCACTGGAAGCAATATAGCCTGCCACGAAAGAGGAAGCATTCACAGAGACCTGAGCAAAGCAGGATAATCAGATATGCAAACGAGGCCTACATTTGCTTAGCTTCTTTTCTTGATTTATCTGTTGAAATATTACTCTTGGAAACATGCTCCTGGGAAACAAAGTGGCTTTGAAACATCAAAGCTGTCCAGGATTGATTTCCATCTCGTTCTCTCGCTTTGCTTACCTGTGTGGATGTAGGTGTGTTTCTTCATGTCGGATTTCTGATGGAACCTCTTGCCACAGTACTGGCAGGGGTATGGCCGAGTGTCTGAGTGGATCAGCAGGTGTGTGGACAGGGTTGAGGAACGTTTGAACGTCTTCCCGCACATTTTGCACTCGAAGCTTCTTTCCTTTTTTTTCCAAACACAAACCACATCAACAAAATTAAAATTCCTTGTATAATAAGGAAATATATAAATATATTTTTATATAGACGCAAAACATAATTTGTTCACATGTGCTCTTGAGACCAAAACTAATATATTCCTTATGTTTTGTCTTTACAAATGGTGACTGGAAATTTAACAAGAAAGAACTTTTATGCTCCACTAATCCTAAATGAGGATCTTATGAGAATATATACACTAACTAATTGCATACTAAGTATTATTTGGTCATTTGTATAGATTTAAGTCGACAAAGTATTTCAAATTTTTGCTCATTTTGCTATTTTCATTATTATAAATGAAACCATCTGTGATATCATGTGTAGCTGGAACCCTACCATTTGTAGATCCCTCTTTAATGGTTTGGGACCAATTATGACATACAACAACTAGACATAAAACTACTGTATATCACTAAATTATTAAATAGCAAACAGGAATAAACTCCTTGTCCTGCATACTGAATTAGAATCTGACCTACAATGCATTCAAAGTTAAGCATTGTATAATGAATTAAATCAATAAATTACAAGTAAAAATACATTCAATATACTGTAGTCATCTAATAATTTTCCTTATTACATTGTGTTATATTTGTTCCTTATATCAAATATTATCAAATTTATTTCTAAAAAATGAGTGTATTTACTCACTTTCAAATTAAAATGGCTTTATTCTATGGCCCGATATTATTTCTAGAAAGAAGCTAAATTAGATATTATTCAGTAGAAAATAATAACCTCAATAAAGGTTGAAGCTAGAAAATATATCTAAAAATATGGAAATGAGGGGCTTATAGGCCCACAGTGAGAAACATTATTCAAAACATCTTTGCTAAGATACTCTGTTTTAAGGTGTTGAAATATTGACATGAAATCTGTGAACTCATATCATAATCCCATATATCATAAAACAAATTATGCACTTGGATTTTTAAAAGGAATGTGCTATTGGTTAAGTTCATTTAACCACTCCACTTTTTAAGACACTATTTGTGCAGATAGCACAACCAAGAATATACTTTTTTATACCAGCCCAATATTTATGCATTTAGGGGAAATAGCATGTTTAGTCTTTTAAAATCAGAAAGATTAATTTGAACACAGGTGGCCATGCTTACTGTGCATTTAGCTACTATTTGTTATCCGGAGTACATTCAAATTCCCATAAAACAGCCCTTGTGTTGTTACCTGAGAGTGAATGTTCATGTGTTGCTCTAAGCTGATGGCATGACCGAAGGTTTTTCTACAAATGCTGCAACCAAAAGGTCGTGTTCCACTGTGAGAACGTCTCACATGGACCTCCAGACCATGAGGAGTTGAGAAGTCCTGGATGAGCCCAGAGAAATGGAAATGTCTTTAATATTCAAAGCAATGGTTCTAGTATAACATCACATACAACCATATTGATTTTGCTTCACCAGCTAAAATTAGGGTTTCAAAAGAACCTGAAAGATACCTTGTCACAGGTGATGCAGTGATAGGTATCGGAGGTAGGGGAGTAGTGTGTGCTGCAATCCAGAGGCTGCTGATCTTCCTGACTTTGCTTAAATTCAGACCCGTAGAGGTTACTTGCATGCTGTAGGATGGATGAATGGAAGCCCAGCTGCCTGAAGTCATATGGAGAAGGCAGGGTTTCCCAGGCATAGGATGGCTTATAGAAGGGAGGGAATTCTGCCATCTGAGGCTCTGAGGACAAAAAAAAAGCAGTCTGTGTTTGGTGACACCTCTGATTGTTTATCCAAGGCGGGTACCCGCATGACCTGAATGCAACATAAACACTTTTTTTAACGAGCCTATCTAAAAAACGGACCAAAGCATGCTCTTTGATCAAAAACGAGATATGGAGATGTCAACAATCGGCCCTCCTGCGTAGACATGCCAAGTAAGTTCTGGCACTTACCAGAAATGTAATAAGGTTGGCCAGCTGTGGCGGACTGCTCAGGGCGTAATGGGATGGGACACTCTGGTTTGTTTTCATGCTTCACATAAGAATAGGGTTCTGTGTGAACTGATTCTGTCACAGACTCCAATGGCATCTTCTTCGGTGAGTCTGGCTCCATTGGTTCTGATGGAGCAGGCACTGTGACTGAAAAAAAGAAATGCAGTGATGAAATAAAAATGAAATATTGTTTGTGACTGGGCAGTGTTTTGAGCTTTGTCGTAAGATAAAGTGTGTGACCATTTTGATTAGAATTACAACTGAAAAACTGGATTCTTTATAACAGTCACTCCATGTTGCCTGGTTGAGGTTTAGACAAGTGTGTGCATCTGAGGTTTTGCTTGGAGCATTACAATTGCATATTTCTTCCTCCATCACACCTGATGATTTGAACTGGATTGGTGGATTGGTTCATGCAGGTAAAACTCCAATTTAAGCTGGATTCATTAGGTTAACTCTCTATCAGACATAATAATAAAGTATTGATTTAATTTCCAATAAAACATTTTGTACTTTAAATATATATTAATTTCTAAACATACAGTACAGACCAAAAGTTTGGACACACCATCTCATTCAAAGAGTTTTCTTTATTGTGTTTTTTTTATTGTGTTCTTTAGCCCAAACGCGTCTCTTCTGCTTGTTGTCTGTCCTTAGCAGTGGTTTCCTAGCAGATCTTCTACCATGAAGGTATGATTCACACAGTCTCCTCTTAACAGTTGTTCTAGAGATGTGTCTGCTGCTAGAACTCTGTGTGGCATTGACCTGCTTTGCTCTCTGATCCGAGCTGCTGTTAACCGCCGATTTCTGAGGCTGGTGACTCGGATGAACTTCTCCTCCGCAGCAGAGGTGACTCTTGGTCTTCCTTTCCTGGGCCGGTCCGCATGTCAGCCAGTTTATTCGTAGCGCTTGATGGTTTTTGTGACTGCACTTGAGGACACTTTCAAAGTTTTCCCAATTTTTCGGACTGACTGACCTTCATTTTTTAAAGTAATGATGGCCGCTCGTTTTTCTTCACTTAGCTGCTTTTTTCTTGCCATAATACAAATTCAAACTCTTTGAATAAGAAGGTGTGTCCAAACTTTTGGTCTGTACTGTATCTACAGGAATATATATTACAAAATTATTGAATGTCCTAATTAGGCTTAGAAATAAAGCTTACCAGTAAAATATAAATACTTAAAGTACTAAAGTATGTACTACTCTTAGTAATGCTAATCTAGCTCTAGGTTTATGCATGACCGTCTTTAAAAGCTAATTAAAGGTGTCACCAAATACAGTTGTCTAGGTACAATACTGTATATACACCACCACTTATTCAGTAACATTAGAAGAAAATGCATGATATGATGGAGCTTCAGGTGGGTCTAAAGGCTCGCTTGAATCTGCATTGCTTTTCATACATTTTTAATACAGTTTTTATTACCATCACTGAAGGATTTTAAAGAAGGGCTTAACTGCAATACTAACTTTGATGAATGACATCCACCGCTTGCCTTGCTCTCTCTGTTATTTACGCAATACCGACTGTTCCGTTAAAACAAACGCGCGCAGTCATCCCAGCGATCGCAACAGAGTTTAAACAATGACTCAAAAATCAAGCGGTAAAAAAAACAAACACTTTAACTGTTTTACCTACAACAATTTTAGTAAATGCAAGTAAATGATTATTGTTTTGTAAGAGTTTTGTGCGTTGCGGTGCGCTAAAGTTCCCCATGTGCACAGAACACCGCGGCTCAGACAATCCTGACGGGAAAATGTCACTTTCAAATGTCATTCTAACGAAAATAACGTCTTACATTCATTAGGATCATTCACATACCTGTGTCGGCATCTTTGTGGCTGAGATCCGCGTCCACGAAGCGGTGCGCATGATACGAGGAGGATTTTTTGCTTTTCACCAAAAATGAGCGAGGCATCGTGAAGCTGTGAAGAAAAGCAATTAATTAATTACATAAATAAATAAAAACGCATTAATACAAAATGCTTCTTTGAGTGTTGAACGCATTTTGATTGGCTCTTGTTTCCTACGTGTTTTTATTAGCCTAATTTGTCGGGAACAAACTAAATCGACAGGCTCATCCAAAGATTTGCATAGACTAGCCTGTAAAAGGAACAAAACCAGTAAAGTTGTATTAGAAATCACGGACGTCCAGATAATTCATACGTTTTATTATATATGATTTATACAAAATTGCTTTGATAAATATATGATTTAAAAAAAAAAAAGTATTTGTGAAGAAAGAAATGATATCAAGCAAAAACTTTATTAGGCTATATTTTGTTCTACATTAGACATTGATTCTATTTAAATGACCTGAGATGTGTGTTAAACCATTAATGTTGTATTTAACAAACATTCCTTACTGCAAGCGCATAAACCCAACACACACACACACACACACACACACACACACAGAAATAAATGCTGAAGAAGCAGTGGGTTTTTTGGGTGCTCATCTTTTATCCTAGTTCATAAATTGTGGATAATTAAACGTTGATCGAATGCTCCATTAAATAAACAGTTTAAAGCAATTTAGCCGCATAATCATTTTAAACAAGAAATTAACCAAAGTGACAAGCTGCTGTTGAAAAGAGACTGTCCTTACCTTTAACTTTTCCCTGGCTTTCTCTCTCTTACTTGCTTTCCTCACCAGAGGTGTCAGTGTACTCCAGTCAGAAACCCTGTGTGTGTGTGTGTGTGCGTGCGTGTGTGCGTGTGTTTGTGTCTACGTCTCACTGATTTGCAATCCGATAATGTTTTTGCGCTGAATCTGACTGCGCTGCTTTCAGCCAATCAGAGCACGACTCATTTGCCTGCGCGAGACATGATGTGGCTTATCCCAAATCATTCCGAACTTTTACTATTTTAGGCGTAAAAACAACGCCCAAAATGTAAGTTTTAATAAGAAAGCGTTTATTCCCCCCTTTCTTGAAGAAGATATAATTCCCTGTCTTTGTAGAAAAAAAAACCTTATTTTGAATCTATTCACGCAATAGCTATAAATGTAACTCGTAACATCAACAAACTAATATTACACGTTTACCGAAAGAGAAACAACAAACACACACACACACACACACACACACACACACACACACACACACACACACACACACACAACATTAATATTAATATTTTTTGGCTTGAGTGTATTAATTAATTGATTGATTTATTGATTGTTTGACTACTACAATGCTCTATATATCTAAAAACTATGCTTAAATTGTGCGACTCTTCTTATTTAGATGTCTATTATCTCTAGATTACATTTATAAATATGACAGTTCATTGCTTAGGAATCATTTAAAAAACACTAACGTTACTGGACCACCTGAACGCACCTCTTAAACATACACACCAAACCAGAAGTGCTGGAGTGCGCCTTGTTTAACCTTGCTTTTATTTGCTTTGGCTACAGTTAGAGTGAGGTTTAATCAAGTCGGTCTTAAAACAGAAGTAATTCTCTGGTAACTATTTGATTTGTGTTTACAGAGTGGAAAAACGGCAGCGACAAATTAGCTGTGAAGTAAATCTGTAAACTAGTTTTTGACTTGTTGGGAACAGTTCAGTGAAGATGAATAAAGATGTTCGTTCCGTACAAAAAAATCCTACACTTCCACTGCAAATACCGCTCTGAACAGAGGCCTAATCCAGGGCCTCTGTTTCAAATATTCATAAATCATATAATTTCTAACAGACGCTGTTAACTTACACAGTTATGCTGTTAAAATTCCGAATGAACAAATAATTAGACTTTTCGTTTTAAACATATTAGATAATCACCACGTCCATTTTCATATATCATTAGAGCTGATACACATTGACTCAAAAATAAATGAGAGTAACTGTTTTAACGTTGCCTAGAATTATGTTTCGAAAAAGAAACGATTTTTGGCGACACCTTGTGGAATACATTTTGTATTGCAATGAAAATTTGTTGTTTTTCTTTTTTTTACTCTCCTTCTCTTTCCCTCCCTCTTTGTGTGTGTGTGCGTGTTTGAGAGAGAGAGAGAGAGAGAGAGAGAGAATATACCCTCAGCGTACACTCATTCATTCATTCTCTATACTGCTTATTCTGTACAGAATTGCAGGAGGCCTGGTGTCTATCCTATGGGAACTTGGCATACTAGGTTGGATACTTGAACCATCTGCCGATCTATTGTAGGGCACCAGCATAGACACACATACACTATGGGCAATTTGGAATCACCAGTAATACTTATCTCCATGTCTTTGGACTGAGAGAGGAAACATATGTACTAGGAGGAAACCCACAAAGCATGGGGAGAAAATGCAAATTAAGCACACACAGCTCTGATGGTGGGACTTGATCCACGGATATGTGGACCCATAGGTTAACCCTCTAAACACTATGCGAAAGCAGTGCAGTGCCCACAGTCATGCAGATACAAGTCAAGATGCTTTAGTTAAAGTTTACATCAAACATCAGAACTTGGAAAAAAAAATACCAATTTATTTAATATGAACTGTATTCAGTGTAAATTGATTAATTAACTGTATAACAGCTTCTCTTCTGGATTAAAATATAATATTAGAGTTTACACAGAATGATGCAGAAATCTAAAAACATCCATTGAGCAGCAGTCCTGTGAGGCCAGACAGGTTTGAGCTGACAGAAAGGTTATTTAAACTCCAATAACCGATTTTATCCTCATGGAAAGCATGGTAAAAGCATCTTAGAATTAACAGAATGTCAAAACAAATGGCACAGCTTGATCTAAATTGGACAGTTCATGAGGACACTACCTCAACTCATTACCTCATGAGTATTGGATCGTGTCATGTTGTTGTTGTGTTGTTGCTCTTCTTTGCACATTTGCATGTGCACTTTATGTCGTATTTTGCTGTCTTTTGTATAGTACTTAAACAGTTTTTATTCATTTATGTTGTTCGTTTGTTCTGTCTCAGCATGTCAGCAAATCAGGTGTCTTGGTTAATTATTTTCGTTAATTTATATTGTTATTTTTTATTGTATGTATTTAGCACCTTGGTCCTGGAGGAACATTGCTTTGTTTCACTGTGTACTGTATATGGTTGAAATAAAAGCCTACTTGACAATAAAAGCCTATTTGACTTGACTTGAGTTTAGAATTTAACAAAGAGCAAGCACCTTGAGAGCAAGCACCTTGAGCAAGCAATCCTCACTTTAAATGTTATGTAGTTTACAAGAAAATAAACGTGCAAAAATTACTTTAATTCATTTTTAAATTTTAATCTTTTAAAATATGCAGTAGTATGACTGTGTCCTAATACTCTGGTGAATTATATGAAACACACACACACAAAAAAAGAAAAATAGGGCCACTTACAAGCAAAAATATGTAATATCAGCACTGAGCCACAAGAGGGCAGTACACACCTATAAAATACATTGTATAACCAAAAAGAAGTCAGAAATAATTTTTTTCTTCCAGGTTTTATTTTTGTATAAAACAGACGTTTCAGGTGTTTCCACGGAATATCATTTACATTTATATTCTTTAAACATTTCTTTAACCATGTTTTATTTTTTGAGAGTTTGAACTTTGTTTCAGGATTTTTAAGACATGCACACTTGTCATAGGTTACATTTTAAATTTTCTTAATGGTATCTTAGTGGGTAGCACTGTCACCTTACACCTCCAGGGTCTGGGTTTGATTCCCACCTTGGGTTTGCATGTTCTCCCATGCGTGGTGGGTTTCCCCCAGGTGCTCTGGTTTCCACCCACAGTCCAAAGACATGCAGATTAGGCTAACTGGCATTCTCAAATTACCTGTAGTGCAGGGGTCTCAAACTCAATTCCTGGAGGGCCGCAGCCCTACAGAGTTTTGTTCCAACCATAATTAAAAACACCTGATCCAACTAAACAAGTCATTAAGGCTTATTTGAAAACTACATAGTATGTATGTTGGAGCAGGGTTGGAACAAAACTCTGTGGCGCTGCGGCCCTCCAGGAACTGAGTTTGAGACCCCTGCTGTAGTGTGTGAATGAGCATGTGTATGAGTGTGCCTTGCGATGGATTGGCACCGCATCCATGGTGTTCCCCACATCATGCCCACCGTATCCTCAGATAGAGTCCAGACCCCCGGCTTTGTCCTGTATATCAGGGGTCTCAAACTCAGTTCCTGTAGGGCCGCAGCCCCACAGAGTTTTGTTCCAACCCTGCCCCAACATCCATACCATGTTTTCAAATAAGCCTTAATGACTTGTTTAGTTGGATCAGGTGTTTTTAATTATGGTTGGAATAAAACTCTGTGGGGATGCGGCCCTCCAAGAACCGAGTTTGAGACCCCTGCTGTATATAGTGGTATAGACAATGAGTAAGTGAGTACTAGTTCACCAGCAGAGTAAATTTAAAGAGAGTACAAAAGTCATTGAATATACAGTCTTTATATCAGTTTAGTTTTCATTAGATGTGAGCCATATGGACGAAATGCATTGAATCCAAATGTAAGTGTTAAATATTACATCATGTGAACTGTATGAGTAGAATATAATATTTGATAGAATTTACTAAATAACTTACAAAGATGAAACCATTTACAGAATAAAATATATTGTAATAATTTAACAATTCAGAACTAACTCTAAAATAATGTATTAACAGTATGTTTGCTCATAATACGGGGATATTTGGACACAAACTCTAATTTATACTAATTAATCGCGCATGCGTACATTGCTCGAGTCACGCGTAAAAAAAACCCCGCATAACCGCATCGCATCCCTCCGCCCGCTGGAAAAACAACCCAGGACCCAGATGCAGAATTAGGTAGAATGTTTTGCATCAAAATGCGACTTTGTGATGAGAATAATCTCGAATAACCTGCTTTTAAAATCATCCTGATTTTGTTTATCACGACACTACGCAATTCTATGTGTAGATAACGTGTGATAACGCGTGGGGACTATTTTCTCTCTCGCCAGGCGCGGAGGTGCACTGCAGTGGGAGGGGCGTGAGGTGGCTAAGATGGCGGCGCCCTGTTGAGTGCAGTTGCTTTAACGGGTAAACAGGCTTTATTTATTGTTGTGTGCGAGTTTTCTAGGGTTAAACAGCATGCTTTAAGGTAATACAAACATTCGATTTCTATTGCAATGTATATTTTATTTGCAGAATGTACTTAACGGGCATTTAATTAGCTCAAAACCAGTCAACACTGCTGCTTGGTTGGGAGTGAGGTTAAATCCCAAACGACGCATTATTGGATGAGTAGTGCACTACGTCGAGGTTATGTTCTACGATATGTAGTGCACCTAGATGGGGAATAACCAGCAATTTGGATTCAGATGAAGAAATAACAGCTAGCTACTGAGGCTCATTGATTTGATATTTTTTGCCTGGTTAATCGAGTAGGATCTTTTTACCTGCCAGTGCGAGCGGTAACAGCAAAAAAAAATTGTGGTTGTGTTTAAAAAGAAGATGGAATGGTTATTTTTTATTAAGATAATGTGTCTAAACTGGGCATTGTTCTCGAGTTGTTTACGCCCCGTTAGTGCTAGCTGCTACAGTCATCAAGCTTCAGCTAGCAACAAAAACATGTCGTTTCCTTTTATATAAATGCATATTTAATGCATAAATGCATTTACAGGACGCCTAAATTTGCAGCATAAAATGTGCATCTTGCAAAACAACTCTAATGGCTATTAAGGGGTGACAATAAGCAGAATTGCAAGTTTAGATCATCAGCAGTTTAACTGATCAATGGATCTTTTCCTCCACCTGACCATGAGATCATATCTGTGTTTGAGTAAAACTTGCATTTCATCTTAAAACCCATCCTAAACGATTTTCATAACTCATCTTTATGGCATACACAATTATTTTTGTAAAAAAAATATCAGTTTAAAAAAACAATAGTAATACTGTAATTAAGTTCAGAAAACTTCAGGCTGCCATGCGGAAAGCCCAGGTTGAATTCCCACCCAGTCCCCCGCCTGGATAAAATGGGAGGATTGCATCAGGAAGGGTATCTGGCGTTAAACCTGTGCCAAAGCTCTGCTATGGCGACCCCTCGACCAGAGCAGCTGAAAGACTACCGTCAACATTTTGGTTTTAGCACTTTGGTTAATGCTTTCCTCTACTTCTACCTAAAGCTCTATTTTTACTTTAAGTGAGTGATGCAGCATCGCTTTAACTTTTTTTTTTTTAAGACCTGCTTATTTTGAAGTGCTAACAGTACTTGAGGCAATGTCACGCCCCACTCTTGTCCCCTCATAGCTGACATGAAGCTCTCCCACAGCTCTTAAGTGCAACCAAGAAAATCTTTCCACATGAACATAGTTGAAGGAATGCTCATTCTGGACTTTCGATTACTGGAAACTGTAATGTTTCCTTTTTTTTAATGCATTTATTTATTTTTTACTGCATCTGATGCATAGTCTAGTTCACCAGGGATTACTTTAAGACTCCTGAATGGAAACTCGGACTCATTAAAATGTGCGTCTGCAAATTAACTTTAAGTGACCCAAGAGCTTAAGTAGGCGAATTCTGGATGTTGAATGCATTTAGGAGTGTAGAGGATTGCAAACAAAAACATGTGGTTCCACTATTTTGTTGATGCTTTGTTAGCAAAAGTCTCAGTGGAACAAATTGTGCATTATCAGAATGTCTTCAATGATTTGTGAGAATTTCCCCTTGATATAGTACGGATATGAACATTTCTACCAATCATATGTTTTCCATTTTCTTTAAAAGATTAAATTCTGATTAAAAATTTAAGCTCTTTACAAGTTCCTGCTTCCAGTTTATGCACTTTAACTTTAAGACAAGCATTCAGACATAAAGCTGTTTCATCGTTCCCACCCTGAAGTGTTTTATTTCTCTCATACCACAGCAATTCTTAAACAATTGTATCCTATTTATTATTTATGGACGATGCACTGTATTTCGTCCACTTATAGTTACATTTAATGTTGTGTAAGATCTACAAGACAAGTTACTTCCTGTTATCACTTGTTAAACAGTCGTTCTCTCAACAGTCACTTTTTTTTCTCTCTCTTGGTGTCAGTAAGGCAAAAAGAGGTGTTTGTGGTTTCTCAGTAACGAAACATAGTCCATACTCTTCTGTCATTAAGGAAAACCTAAAGAAATGTCTTTACTTTTAACTGTTATGAAGCCATCACACTGGAGACTCCCTTCTTTTAAAAATGGAATTTGTTGCTGTAGAAACAACACTAGTAGGACAAGGGCATTTATATAAACCTGTGATTGGGCATATAATTAGATCTGATGTTAAAAATCCTCACCAGCAACAGTGTGGTATAATATGATCAGTTACCCCATGATATTCCTTTTTAAGGTGTCTCTGGTACATGTAGTACTGTATATTTAGTTTTTATTGTGATCAGTCAGGGGTTTCATGCGAAAATCTGCACCTTCTATTTTTTTTCCTCCTCAAATCTGAAGATAAATTTTGAACAGCAGCGTTAATGCCTTCGTCTTATGACTCAAGTACTCGGACTCGGAATGTCTAGTGTCGTGTTTATGAATTACAGTAAAATAGTAAAGGTGTCTGTGTGTGCAGTGGTGCCTGGAGACTGCGTCGGTGGGCAGCTCGGGGACCCTGACTGCAGGCAGAGTGACATCTGAAAGCCCCTCCCCCTCCATCTGGTCACATCGTATACACCACCACCATGGCCAGAGAACAGCTCAACGTGGGCGACCTGCTCCCTCTGCTGGAGACCTCTGATCTCCAACAGCTTGAGGATATCAAAGGTCTCATTAACGAACACCTCAGTACAGGTACTGCACCAGGGTAGAGCTTGTTTCTTTTTAAGCAACTTTTAGACGATTGCACTGTGTAGCGATGTTTTTCTTTTTGTAACACATTTTTACACTTTTTTTTTAATCATACCAACTCATGTATTTTTTCCCTTAATGCTAATTTAGACCAGTTCAGTTTATAGCTCTCGGTCTTCATTATATATTCTCACCGGCCACTTTGTTAGGTACACCTGTTCAACTGCTTGTTCATGCAAATATCTAATCAGCCAATCACATGGCAGCAACTCAATTTATTTAGACATACAGACATTGTAAAGACAATCAGCTAAAATGCAAACCAAGCATCAGAATGGGGAAGAAAGGTGATCTAAGTGACTGTGAATGTAGCATAGTTGGTTGTTTGTGCCAGATGGGCCGGTGCGAGTGTTTCAAAAACTGCTGATCTCTCGTGATTTTTGCATGCAACCATCTCTAGGGTTTATGGAGAATGTTCTGAAAAAGTTAAAATATCTAGCGAGCAGTTCTCTGAGCAAAAATGTTGACAGAAAGGCTACAGTAACTCAGTTAGCATATTGTGTCTTCAGAGATGCTCTTCGGCATACCTCGGTTGTAATAACACATTGAACCTAGAAGCAGGTGGACTACAACAGCAGAAGACCACACCGGGTGCCACTCCTGTCAACAAACTGGACAACGAAGACTGGATAAATGTTGCCTAGTCTGACAAGTCTCGGTTTCTGCCGTGACATTCAGATAACAACATGAAGGCATGGATCCACCCTGCCTTGTGTCCACAGTTCAGGCTTCTGGTGGTGGTGAGGGATAGTTTCTTGGCTACTTTGGGCCTCTTATCACCAACGGAGTGTTGTTTAAATGCCCCCTGCCTGCCTGAGTATCGTCCATCCCTTCATGACCTCAGGATCACACTCCATGTTACAAAAATCATCTACTGCTGGAACGGATGAGTCACGTCACGGATGTGGAACCGACTAATCTGCAGCAACTTCATGATGCCATCATGTCAATATGGATGAAAAATTCTAAGGAATGTTTCCAGCACCATGATGAATTCATGCCAAAAAGAATTAAAGCAGTACTTCTAAGGTGTACTTCTATTGAAGTGGCTATTGAGGGTAGATTGTTTTAGATTTATTTATTTATTTACTCTGTACACTTTGTCAGGGTGTTTGTTTGTTTATTTGTACATGAATAATTTTTTTGTGATTAACATTTCTAATATGTTTTCCAGAGCGAGGGTCCATGCTCCTGAATGGTTTGGTGGATTATTTCCTGGAGACCAACTCAAGTCCAGCATTACACATTCTGTGTTCAGTCAGGGAGCCGCATGACAAGGTGAATCCCATATCTCACATAAAAAATGTTTAGAGGAAGTGTCCGCTTGCACATTTGGTCTCTGCATGCTGTCACTTGGCTCCTCTGTTCTCTCCTGGTTCACGTTTCCGTGATCGGTCTGTGGATTGTTATAGTGGAGTAAACGTCTTTTTCACTTTACTAACTAATGCAAAGTGAAGAAGAGTCTCTGAGTTCCTGGGGATGCAAAGCTCAAACGGGAAACAAGATACTTTCCAAATCAATAGGCGGACTGTCACATCCGTAAGCCTCGTTCTAAAAGTTAGCATGTGCTTAGCTTAACAAGTCATGATGCGTGCATTCCTTGTTTTTGACCTGATCACCCAAGATACACAAGCTCTGTCCTGATTCATTCTTGATTTACACACGCAGATTCTGCTCATTTTCAGCAAGCAGGCATTTTTCAATCGTCTCTTGAGTACTTCTACTGTACATGTTTTGTTGCTTTTCTTTTCTCCAGTAAGTTTATCAGCTTATTAACATTCCCTTTTGAGTCTGTGTTATTGTGTAAGAGCATAAAAAAACTAAAATAATGGTCTCTTCGACAGCACCTTTTTGATAAGATGAACGAGTGCATGGCCAAGCTGGCATGTCGTCTGCCTACACTCAACCTCCTGGGCCATGTGGTGCGCAAACAGCCGTCCTGGATTCACAAGATCGCCCGCTACCCTCTTCTGCTCTCGCTGATCAAGTGTCTCAAGGTGCGCTATAGGAGTTTTTTTTTTTGTTGTTGTTTTTGCTTGTTTGTTCCCCTCCCACTCGAATACATTGTACAATATATTTATAGTTTTTGTTTCATAATCAACAGACACCCCCTATCTCGAATTTCGAATATTAATTCAAATTGTACAGTAGTAAAATAAATGCGTTGATTTTATCTAATTTGATTTCTAAAGTAAAGTTGAATTTTATGGTTTATCGCAAACCGTTGTTATACCTCTGACTGTGGGCTTAATGGTTTATTGTTTCCTCTTTGCATCAGACGGACACAGACGTTGTGGTTCTCATAACTGGAGTGCTGGTGCTTGTGACGCTGTTACCCATGATCCCTCAGGCAGGAAAGCAACATCTGTATGAGTTTTTTGATGTCTTTGGACGTCTGGCTGCCTGGAACCTAAGGAACCCAGGTGAGACGAAAAGACAAACATGGAGACTGCGAAATAAAGATGGAAATAAAGAGGGCGGGGCAGAGAGAGGGGGAGAGATAGACACTAAAATACACAGAGAGGGAGTAAGAGAGAGCTAGACAGACCCAGAAATACAGAGGGAGACAACGAGATGGAGAAAGACACATGCACACAGAGGTAGAGAAGAAGTGAGAGACTGACAGAATGAGAGAGGGAATGACGGACAAACAGATGGACACCAAGGTATTTGGTATAAGTTCACACCAGCTTTAGTAGCTTTTAATGACACTAGCTTCTGTGAAAAGGAAACAAATCCGTTATTTTAAAAAAAATCGTTTGTAGTTGAAATTGAAGCAGCACTTGCCAAAGGAAGTTTGAAATGTCGTACCCTAGAATGTGGGCAACATTTCAGTAAAAATCAGTGTCTGACTCTGCAGGCTTGGAAAATATATTTACACTAAACAGAAGTAGCAGTCTAGAAACTAAAATGTGTACAATTTGTACAAAAGGTTACAAACATGCCGCAGCGCAAACTGTCTCGTGTTCGCCGGGTCGTACAGGCCACGTTTCGGAGGTGTTCCTGATCCATCTGCACGCCAGCGTCTACTCGCTCTTCCACCGGCTGTACGGCATGTACCCCTGCAACTTCATCTCCTACCTGCGCTCTCATTACAGCATGAAGGAGAACATGGACACGTTCGAGGAGGTGGTTAAGGTACGGCCTTAAATCAAAGCATTCTGAGGTTCGGTACAGTTACACCTAAAGCAATCGAGGGTGTGGGACTGACTCTGTGATATGCTGCATTTTGACCTTTTGACATTTTCACATCTTGACGAAGTGTCTTAAAATGTATCACATGCTTTCCATAGCCGATGCTGGAACACGTCCGCATACACCCTGAGTTAGTGACTGGAACTAAGGACCATGAGCTGGACCCTACCAGGTGTGGAGCGGCCGTTATTTCACTTGTGTAACAGACAATCGTTCTTTCCTTGCTTTTCTTTCGGTTACTCCTTTGAGCCCTTTGTGTTTCCCCGCTGTCATATCCTTCCTCATTTCTTTGCTTTATTTCGGTCATTTCATTATCTCCTTTTCTTTTCTCATTTGCTTGCCATTTCTTTTCATTTTAATGTTGTTACTTTCCTTTGTTTATCATCTATTTACATTGCTTTCCTTGTCATTTTATAAATTCACATCTTATTTGGCCCTTCGTTCCTTCTTTTCCTCCTCCCATTTCTCTACTTTATTTCCTTTGTGCCATTTCCTTCCTCCCTCCCATTTTTCTACATTTTTTTTTCTTTTGCCATTTCCTTCCTTTCTTGACATTTTATTTGCTTCTTTTGTCATTTCCTACCTTCCTTCCTGCCATTTACTTACTTCGCTCCTTTCTTATTTCTTTACCTCTTCACCTTACCAGTTCTTACTTTTTCTTTCCTTGTCCTTTTTCTGTTTCCATGTTACACTTCCACTCATTCATTTTTTGTCTTCCTCTATCTCTACAGATGGAAGAAGTTTGAGATCCATGACATCGTGATTGAATGTGCCAAAGTGTCTCTGGACCCTCGTGAAGCGTCCTGTGAAGAGGGCTATGCCAACCTGCCTGAGCACTTCTGTGCCAACCTGCACATGCGTGCCCCTGATTGCACTGCCAGTCCCTACACTGACCTGCACAGTAGCTATGGTACATACTCCTATTAAATGCTTTAAAAAAAAAAAAAATTCCCAATGGCTTTGTCATGGCTTGTTTTACTTTTTCATTTTTGTTGATGAATAAAGCAGGTTTGTGTCATTTTTATTTCTGTTCCTGTAGGAAGTTCATCCTCCAATAATTTTTCCACACCCCGACAGTCTGTCCTTCCTCCTTTGTCTCTGTCCTCTCTCTCAGGGACACAGCTGGCTCATCGCAGTCCGCCCAGCACCCATCGGCCGGTATGAATCTTTCACACCTTGTTAAAAATGCAGCCTCTCTGGTGGCCTGTGCTGGGCTGTACAGTTCTATCCCTCTGTACACTGTTTTTGCAGGTTCCTGCTGAACTCGCTCTGTGTAGCGCTCTGTGGCTGTAGGGGAGAACTGGGGCTGTTGTCTCTATGTGCCTCCCACCTCTTGTTGTTTTGCTATGGATGAATTGGCTTTGTCAGTCTGTTTGTAAATCACCTCAAGCTCACCCTGCCTCTGTGAGGAACCTGAATCATCTCGTTGTTCTTCAGCAGTCAGGCTGAGGCAGGGGGTTAACAGGGCTGAAGGAGGGGACCAGAGAGAAGAGGTGTTGAGTCATTGGGGTTGTTGTGTTTTTGCTTTAAAAACGGCAACACTGCGAGTTGACGTAGGAACTGTTGCTTTGGCAACACTGCTGATGCTGGCACTAGTTTTCTTGCCGGGATTATATTCTGCTTAACCCCTCACCCACTGTACCCAACGGAGAAAACAAACCAGCAGGGTTCAGATTTGATCAGATCAGCATGATGAGACCCTGACAAATCTGCAAGCTGTTGTTTCTAGTGTAAACTAAAAACCGGAAGATGGCTTTTTTTTTTT
>QMIH01000856.1:30280-90369 GCA_003987875.1 Clarias batrachus
TATATAAAAATAACCCCTTAACCTTAAATGTGTCATTTGTAGTTTTGAGGGCCCTGTGCAGATAAGCCTAAAATAGAAAGACAAGCATTAGTGAAATGTATTGCGTGCTAATATGTTGAATCACTGGGATGTTTTATTCTATAAATACCTTTAATCATTTTACAAGCAAGAACATCAAGTTTCTTTTTATTTCATCTGCGATTAAAAGTGTTTCTTGTTATTCTGATTTCCTCTTATTAAATCACAATAAGTGGCAGAAGCTTATATGAGCCGTTTTGTTTTAGCTCATGTTCACCGTCTCATGACATCAAACCAACTTTACTAAACAGATGTCTGTTTTTTATAGGCGACAGTAAAGGTACCCCATGTTCCAGCACTCCAGCAACATCGTCTCCTCCTCCCAGTCTCTCAGATGAGATGCCTTCTGCTACCTTAACCCATAGTACACCTAGCAGCCTGCAGTGGAAGGTAACTAGTGTAGAGATGTTACTACAGAAAAAATAAAATGTAAGATTGAATATGTTGATGATATATCGGGCTTGTGGCCAGGCTTTAATACTATAGAACTTAAATCTTTCTGGCCAATCAGAATTGAGGAGGAGCGAACAAATACCATGTTGATGCACCAGTGATTTAGTTCAATATTAGAATTATAATGAACATTTTTGAAAAACTATATTTCCTGATTTTTAAAAAAATTTGTTTATTTATCTCTTGGTTTACATTATAAAGGACACTTTAGAATGATTTCATCGAATATCATTTAATCCATCATTGCTAACTTTTTTCAGGATGCTAGACCTATAGACCCCACCAAACCACCCCTGTTGAGACAAGAGCAAATCCGAGATCTTGAGAAATCGGGGAGTGACGTGACCAATCACAGAGGTACAAAGGCAAATATGATCTGATGAAATGGAAGCATAAACATGTGTTGGTATTAGTAGGGAGACAATAGCTTTGCTGATTAAACACGCTGAGTGATTGAAGTATTTGATGTGGATTAGTCAAGTGTTTAGTGTTTGTGTTTTCCATCTGAATCAGATGGTGGGGCTAAGAACGTGTCCATGACACTGACGGAGTTATCCGTCTACATGAAGGAGCAGGAGCAGCTGCGGCTGGGCAAAGAGAGAGAGGAGGGTATGCACTGGATTCCATCTTTTTTCTGTTTCTCTCTCTTTTTTTTTTTTTTTTTGCCAGAAATTTTAGCTTCTTAATTTTAGGAGTGAGTTCCAGCTGCAAGATTGATGCAGCATCCTGACCATTAAATGTTAATCCATAGCTGCTATCACAGAGGAGCTGATGAAGCTGACTGAGGAGAAGCGTGACACATCTGGAGCACATGGACTCGACTCACCCTTCTTTCGCACAACAGAGACTCTCACTGGTGCCCAAGAGAAGCCCCCACTGACTTTCACCCACCTTCGCGACCCCCACCATGCTGTCTCCACACCAGATAAAGTCGAGATGCGAACCGGGTGCAGAGGCCCAGTCAGCCGTGCAGCGTCCCAAGAGCAGCCTTGGTCCTTTCAGCCGCTCTTCACCCCTATAGAACTGCGGCACCACAGCAGCCCGAGCGCAGAGGATGAGGCTCTGAAAAATGCACCACACTCGCCCAGCCCGGGCACAGCGCCATCATCACTGCCTTATGAGGCTCTCTTTGACCTGGCGCTGCCTCGCGCCGCTTCGCTGTTTATGGGCCACAAGAGCTCAGAGGCACTGGATAGAGCGGCCGTGCAAGGCATGGTGGGAGGGTCGGACGAAGGTCGTGGAGTAACGTCAGCTTCTCCTCTAGAGGTGCTCGATCGCCTGGTGCAGCAAGGCAACGATGCTCATGACAGGGTGCTGAAGAGGTATGAAGTACATGCAAACCGTAAGACACATTTTGAGAAATATCAGACGCACACATCATCAGTTACACATATTAAATAAAAATATGCAGAGAAAGAGAGTCAGGAAACAGTAAATCAAACTGGTTTCTAGAATGCTGATAAATTAGCCTTGCACAGTTTATTTAAAAAAGTGCTTTGCGAAGGAGAGGGAGAGATGCGTAAAAGAGTCGCAGATAGTGAGAGAGAGAAATATAGATAAAAGGGAGGTTTTGTTTGTACATTGGTCAGAACTCGCTCCTTCAATGATATCTTTACGCTTCATACATTGGAGGACCTAAAATCAAACAATTTCTATCTGTATGTCTGTCCAGCCAGATTATGTCGTAGCATCACACAAAACTGGCTGGACAGAATTTAATAAAACTTTTGCAGTGCTTGGGTTTCTGTCTGAAGTTTAATCTGCACCATAAGTTTAATCAAAATGTTGAGTAAAAGCGATGTTATGTGGCGGATTTAATAATCTACTTTATAATCAGCTACTAATGCGCTACTTGCTTGATGTAAACAAATGCCTACGCCAATAGATATTAATTAGAAAAGCTAAACTGAATATTTTTATGGCATTAGTTCATATTTTCCCTATACTGAAATAACAGCACTGAAGTGGTCTGAGTGAATCTTAATGCGCTGGAGTCCTTTTTGAGACAAAACTTGCTCTTTATCCGATCTACTTTTTTGATTTCTCATCTGTGATTCACTCTCTGATTACCGAACAGGGAGTGTATTTGGCCGACAACGAAAGAAGCACAACTTGGCGTGAACTAAGGGTTAGAGAAACAACCTTATAAATTTAAATTTCTGTGTATTAATAAGTTATGCAGTGAGTTCTGCTGTACAGAAAGACAAACGGACATGTCCGTGGGCTTCAACCTGAAGTAATAGTTTCACTGATTACACTAAAGCTGATCAGATTATTTTTAGCTTTAACTTTTTAAATATTTCTAAAACTATATTTATAAATATTTCTTTTCTCGTGTACTTGCGCTAATTGTTAATATGGTGAGGTTTTCTGTGAGGCAACATGCATTATAGTTAACATTTATGGACAGAGTGTACAGTGTCAGAGGTAAAGCTGATTTCTGCAAATAGTGTGTTGTGCTTTTTAGTAATGTGATGAGCTTTGTTTTTGTCTTAACTTTAAGCAAGAGATGACAAGAGGCTGGTGAGGGAGCAGCTAGTTATAGATGTAGTGATGTTGTGTAACAGGAATTGGCTTGTTTGCGGAATAAAAATGCTAATTGTTGCCAAACTAAATTTGTGGGATGTGTTTATTATTTGAGAATTATTGAACAGCAATATACCCTGCCGTTTATTATTTCTTACATAATTTTCGCTCTAGGTCACTAGCGCATCTGCTGACTTATCCACACAAATGTATTAAGCAAGATTTGGGTGTAGCTTGTGCTGGTTTGGGATTTAAACCTGCAGCTGCATTGGCCTTGTGCAGATAATTCAGACACCTCCGGTGTAACTGGAGCTGATTGTTTACCAAAAAAAGTCTGTTGTAGGCTTGTCGTGACCTGCTGGTCTCTCTTCATGCCGGAACAACTACAGCCACTGTACTGTTCCTCCTCCACTGCAGCCAAGTCATCACCACCACAACAACCACCAGTGTCGGTACACAACGAACAAAGCTTCTCACATGCTCCCCCATCTCCCCCCTCAGCTATTTTCCCTTTACATTCTCTCTCGCACTGCTCTGCATAGCTGAGTAATTGTTTTGAACCGGAGATGGACTCGTACAAGCCATGATATGGTCAAGCTCACATCAGGCGGCTTTGTGGGCTTGCGGCCAGATCCGAAGTGCGTTTGTGTATGCTCAATACGCTGTCACGTTGCTGACCTCAACTGATCACCTCGTTTATATAATCTCTTTCAGATTGCCCCTGCCAAGCAAGTCAGCTGACTGGACTCATTTTGGAGGTAAACAACATAATGGTTACTTTGTGAGGATGGACATCCTGTCCCTGTATATGATTTTCACTGCAGGCTGTTGTAGCTGTAGCCTTCCCAGAAGACTGTCTGATCGGTCCAAAATGTGGTTATGCTTGTATAAGGATTGCACAATGTTTATTTTATGATCCCAATCAGCAGATAGTCGTACTTTTAGTGACTCAGGTTTGGGCTTCTTGGACAGCCAGCAAAGCACACAGTCATTTTCAGATCACTCTGTGATTCCGGATAACATTTTAACTAATGCTTGGTAGCAAATATCCAAGCCTATTGAGATGCTGCGTTTGCAGGCTGTAGCTGTTTTCCATATAATGTCAGACAGAAATTCTTAAATTGAGTAAAATTTTAATGATTTGCTTATAATCACTCACACATCATCTATACCGCTTTATGCTGTGTACAGGGTCGCCTGGAGCCTATCCGCCGAGACTTGGGGCACAAGGTGGGGGTTACACCCTGGACTGGGTGACAATCTATTCACACACTACAGGCACTACGTTTAAGGAATGCCAAAGAAAGCCTAATCTGCATGTCTTTAGACCGCAGACAGAGGGAATGGAACCTGGAGCCTGGAGGTGCGAGGCGACAGTGCAAACCACTAAGCCACTGTCCCGCCTGCTTATAATCAAATTTACCATAATTACTAAAATAATCATAAATCTTATTGAAAAATGCTGAAATGCCTTTTCTTTTTCTCCTCATCCGTAAATTTTACCTAAATGGCAAAATTCCTTAGTCCCGTTTTTAAAATTAATTAATTTGGAAGAGACCAGGCGCTGACTCCGGGGTTAATGACATCCAAATGATTACTGTAGTGAGAAAAACAACGTAGGCTGTTCATATCGGAATTAAAAAAACCCTGCAGTTATGAGTCATGTGATTGTTCAGAAAGAACCCATGGTGTGTGTGAGTGTGCATGTGCGCGTGTTGCAGCAGCAGGCCTCCGCTCTGGTTCCCACAGGTTTTATTAGGTTGTTTTTTTTCATTCTCGCGACTTGTCTCATCTGTGTCAATACTGCAATACTCCACTGTTTATTCCCTCTGCTCCCTTTTTCCATTTCGGATTTTTCTTCCTTTTGCATACCATATTCATGTTTTTTTTCTATCCTTTCATCTCTCTCTTTCTTTAGGTTCTGCACCTCTAGATGAGCTGCAGACTCTGCGCAGTCAGCTGCTGTTGCTGCATAACCAGCTGCTGTATGAGCGTTATAAGCGCGAGCAACACGCTGTGCGAAACCGCCGCCTGCTGCGCAGAATCATCAATGCCACCGCACTGGAGGAACAGAATAACGCTATGGTAAACACAGCATATGATGTGTTGGTATCTTAATACTTACATAAAGTTTTTGAGCTTTGTATACACTTGGGCTTCTCTTACACATCTATCGGTGATAATTAAGATACAGAATTTGGTAACCAGTAAACACGTAGTTATGATGTTTGACCTCTTGGCACAGCGATAGTGAGACATCTGAAACTCACTAGGCCGAAAATCCAAGTCAAAGAAGGATAAATTGTGCAGAATGTGGTACGTTAATGGTGCCATTTGCACTAATGTATTGATTCAAGGGTCAGTTAGGGTAAAAATATCAAATCTAAAAACTACTTTCTGCTTGTTTATTTATTTTTAATTCATATATTCTTCATTATTGCATTCAACATCTGAAAAGGTCCACAGATTGGATATGCACTTGTGTGAATTTCATAACCATTGTATAAAGTATGTTTTTGGGACTCATGAACTATGAAATTTTCTGCATACAAACCACCAGTTATTACATGTGCATAATAAGGTGCTTTGGTCACACAAAATAATCAGATATGGGGAATGCGTTTAACAACTAACTGTTACAGAATGTTAGGAGTACAAAACAACATTTAGGAAAGTGTGTATGTGTTTTGTGTGTTCTGTAGAAGGACCAACTGAACCTGCAGTGTGTGGATATCCTGTCTCTGCGTGAGAGCCTACACATGGAACAGCAGCGCTACAGGCAGCTCTGGGATGAACGGGAGACCGTGGTAACATGCCTTCACAGTCAGATCCGCCAACTTCAACACGATCGCGATGGCTACTACACCAAATACCAGGAGTTACAGGTTAGTATGTTGGTATTTTATTTTTGTAAAATTATTATTACCATCTTAAAGTATTTCTTTAAGTTTGTGGTTTTTTTTTTAATACACTTTTTTTTTTTTAATTAGAGTAAAATGCAGGAGTGCCAGAAGAGGATGGGGGAAATGGAGGCAGAGCTTCAGAAGGCAAATAACAAGGTGTGCCATACAGGACACCAGCTGAATCAGCTCACCACCAAGGTAAACACACAACACACTATGTAAACTGTAAGACTGCAGCTAAATTAAGGCAACATCTATAGATTTACACATTAGAGACCTACATAACTAATGGTGTCCTTATATCCCAAGGAACAAGAAATAGAGATTTGTGCGTGAGGCTATGAGTGTAGGGGGGGGGGCTGCTCTTGGCCTCACTGATAGAAGCTAATAAGTAAATTGACAATTTAATCATCATCCATCTAGGGTTTATTCCTATTTTTTTACGACTGTGGTCTACATTCACACATTACGGGTAATTTGGGAATGCCGATTAGCCCATGTCTTTGGTCTGTGGGAGGAATCCCATGAAGCACGGGGAGAACATGCAACTCCATGCTCACAGTCCCCGAGGCGGCAATCGAACCCTGATCCTGGAGGTGCAAGACGACTAAGCCATCAGTGTTGCCATGATCATAATAAAAACAATACCACTATGAATTGTTTTATTCCTCATATGTAATATATGAATGAAAAATCTTGAAAATCAATGCCATTCTTTGGAGGACACTTGCATGAGTATATACACTGTTTAATACCACTCCATATTGCTGAATAAATCCTGTTAGCATGTAAATGCAATAGCCTTTGCTCTACACTGCTGTTGTAATTTATTAAGAGAGCCTGTAACTGCAATATTTGTAATCCCTATACTTGATTAAATTTTTTCCCCTCTTTTTTTTTCCATTACATAATGATCTCAAATTCCCTTCTGTTTTTCTTATTTGTGTTTGTATTTTCTGTTTAGTTGTCTTCAAGTGAGAGCACACAGCAGCAGTTGAGTTTCATGAGCAGACAGTTGCTTCTGTTGGGAGAAGCCCATAAACTGTGTGTGCATGAGCTTCAGCAGGCAGGCCCAGACCTCAGCAAGGTACACAGGAGAGCTTCTTTGCCGCATATAGCACTGCTGTCGAGAGAAGACAATTTTTACTTCATTCCATCCATATGCACACACAGGTTTCATTTTATTCTCACTCTTTTGGGACTAGAGTGCAGTATAGAAGAAAATACTAAGGCTTTGTACACAGCATTATAAATAAAGTGCAACATGTGAACAGACCAGGGCAAAAAAAAAAAAGTACCATCACCACTGAGCATTTATGACTCTAAAGTACAATTCTGTATTGCGCAGGAGGTGCAGATGGTGCATGTGTCCTTGATGAAGGAGGTGGAGAGGTTGAAGCAGAATCTGCTGCTGCAGGGTCAGAAGCTGGACGCAGCACATCAGAGGGTGGCCGAGCTAGAGACGCAACTGTCCAAGAAAGAGCACCTCATCGCAGAGCAGAAGAAGTTCCTCGAGGACGTCAAAGGACAGGCTAAGTACGGATGCATATTTTTTTTTTTTTTGCTATCTTGGACATTTTACATGTGTAGGGTGTATGTGCACATGTGTTGAGTAGACTGAATTACACAAGTGCATAACTTGCATCTGGAATTTAGGTCAAAATCGGCCATCATAAGGAAGTGGGAGGAGCACAATTATCATAGATAAAGGGAAAATGTTGCAAAAAAAAAAGGGCAAAAAGTCACCATCTGTATTTAAAAAGGCAAATGGGTTACAGCCTTCCGTTGTATCATTACTGCAATGATTCATGCGGTTCAGCTGCAGCAAGTTATTTAACCCTAACTGATGCAGCGAGTTGCTTCTCATTTCTTAAGCAACCATGTCAGCAGACACATCATGTGGTTGTGATGTTACTCTGTTTCAGAAGGGTCAAACTATTGTCCTGTATCAAGAAAAAAAATTAAGGAGATTGCTGAAACTACTAAAATTGTGTTAGGAACTGGTTATATGCTGTATATGGACTGTCTAATGTAGTATAAAACCCTCAAGGATAGTGATGAACCAACAACCTCGAACATGAAATGTGGTTGGGGAAACATTTAGAATGATTGTAATTGGAGTTCACTTAAATGCTTAGTGAAATCAGATCATAAAAAAACAACAGTAGAAGCCATGTTTAATAGTAAAAGCAAGAACATTTCCACATGCACAGTGCAAAGAGAGATCGAGGGATGGGACTAAACAGTTGTGTAGCCTTAAGGAAACTACTATGAGGTTAATCAGAAAATAAGGCTTCAGGTTTGTTAGGGACTTTGGGGCAATGGAAAAAGGTTATGTGGTTGGATAAGTCCAGATTTACCCTGTTCCAGAGTGATGGGTGCATCAGGGTAAGAAGAAAGATGGATGAAATGATGCAGCCATCATGCCTAGTGCCTACCGTACAAGCCTGAGGGAGCAGTGGCATGATCTGGGTTTGCTTCTGGTGGTCAGGTCTCAGTTCAGCAATGTTGAAAATTGAGGTCAGCTGACTACCTGAATTTACTGCATCACCAGTAAATTTTTCCATCAATGTTTTTTTTTTTTTAAATTAGCTTTTTCCTTCCTGATGGTATATTCCAAGAGGAAAGTGAAATTGTGAAATAATGATCCAAGGCCAATGACCACACATGGATTGGCCACCACAGAGTCCAAACCTTAACCCCATTGAGAACCTTTGGGATGTGCTGAGAAGTGAGCTTTACACAATGGTCCAAATCTTCCATCATCAATAAAAGAAAAGAGAAACTAATGACATTGCATAAGCTTATCAAAACAATGCCATGGCAAATACGTGTTGTAGTCAAAGCTATTAGAATAAGTAAAAAGTGTATCAAGGCTACAAATTTTTTCTACATATAGTTTAACAGGGGTACGTTTCTGCAAAAAAACCCTAAACGACAATATTGTTGTGCTGCTCATTTAAAATAAATCAACTGGGTAAAATTACACGCAGTTACACGCAATGTTAGTAGTTGTTAGTTTGGATTGACCTTTAAATCCAAATTCTGCCTTCAAATGTGGAAAGATTGTATGCTTAGTCTTCTGCTTTGTCGCTTTCCTTTTCTGTGGTCCTTTGTGGGTTTTACTGGTTTGCTTTTTGCAAATTACCTCCTTATCTTCCTGTCTCCTGTTATCTCCCTTAGGGAGGAGTTAAAGGCTTCGGAAAGTAGGTACCAAGCGCAAAGGCGTGTGACTCAGGCCCTGCAGATGGAGCTGTTGCAGTTCTACAGCCGGCTGGACATGGAGGCTCCCGCTGCGGCTAGTGCAGCTTCATCAGCAGGGGAGGCCGCGGAGCGCTGCTGTCCCCCACAGACCAGGTACAGATGCATGTTCATCTGTTCTGTAAGCCCTGAAGTAAATTCCTTTTTTAATGCAACAAGCACTGTATGATCAATGCTGATACTATGTCATCTCTTTTCTCTTATTGGTGTTTCATAGCGTGGTGGCATCAGATGGACCAAGTAAAACAGCTTCTAAAGAGTATGGCAAGTCATCACCACACAGGAACGGCTTCTCATCAAGTCAAGCCAGAACCGGCTTCTCTGACCCTAAGTCTAAATCCATAAACGGCAGTCGAGCCACGCCTCCACCTATGCTGGTTGAACCGCCCCCTGCTTGCCCTGTGGTGGCCACCTCCACCCCTTCCCTCACCGTCGGCTCCTACCCCAGTGCCAAGAGCTTCCTGGGGATGCGAGCACGGGAACTCTTCCGCAACAAGAGCGAGAGTCAGTGTGATGAGGATTACGCTCCCTGCCCACATCTCACTGGCGTATCACAGGGCCTGAAGCCTGACGTCTGTCTGGAACCTTCTGTAAAGACTGCAGAAAAGACGGGTCCTGCCTCTACTAGACCTGGCCATGCCTCCAACATGGCTGCTAAAGAGCCCGATGTCCTGCAGCGGCCATCCAGACGGGAAGCAGGATGGCAGAGACAACAGCAGCAGCTACATATCATGGACTATAACGAGACCCATCAGGAGCACAGCTAGAGAGAGAGCAGCACGTCGCTTATAGATGAAGGAAGCTGCAAGCTGACAACCAGGTTACGCAGGATTCTTGATTTCAGTGTTCATCCTGTTTCTTCAAGTGGACAAGATGTGGAAATTTCAGCTCACGTCCCTCATCTCCAAATTAGACCGGGGACCGAACTCGAAACCTCTTTATTTTCTCCCTCGTTTTCAGTCTTATCAAACCTTCCATCAAATTAGCAGTATCATCGAGTGCCAGTCTTTAGTGCAGTGTTGAGTGGAAGTGCTTTTGGGGTCATGAGTGCCTCCATGGTGGGATGGTGTGGTAAAAGAACGATTGGACTTCTTGTGTCAAGGAGGAACAACGATGTGTTCTTGACTCCTTAAACAAATTACTGTCTTGAAACCCACTGATTTTTTTTTTTTTTAAACATTTTTTTAAAACATTTTTTTATGTGCTGAAATCATGCATATCGCATGTGTAAAAGGAGAGAACTATGAAGTGTTTTTTTTTTTTTTTTTTTTTTATATTGCTAGAATTTTTAAATTAATCTTTTTTTTTCTTCATAATGTCCTGCCTTTTGAGAAGTATTAACATCCATGAAAAGCAAGAAACTAAGCCCACAACTTTAACAAGTTAAAAGCAATGCCAGTTCAGGCAACACAATACCTGTAACTGTCTTGGTGGCATATAAAGCTTTTTTTCCACAACGCAACGAAGAGTCAACTTTATGTTGCTAAATACACATGCTAAATATAGTTACCCTTCTTGTGCAGATAGCATTCATGAGAAACAAGGGCCCCCAGAGCTCTCTAAACTGGTCACAGAATTATGAATTTTATAATTAGTCTGCATCTCAAATGGTTTTCTTTTCACTGTATGTGCTCACTACATAGGGTAGAATACGATGATGTCATGCACTCTATGCACAAAGGGGAACCATTTGAGATCCTTTCAAAAAACATCATTGGATCATCCGAGTATGTTTGTGATAAACATGCACTGGGATTAAAGTTTTGGCACCCTTGACTTTGTTTGGCCCACTATTCTAGCAGGCTGTGGCTTTACCTTATAGTCAGTTTAGAGGGAGACAAGTGACTGTGCAATATACTTCACTAACAAATAAGATGCCAGGAAAGAGTTTTTTTTTTATTATTATTATTATTTTTTATATATAGTATTTTATTAAATGGCAAATATCACTAGTCTACCTGCAGAACTCCAAAATCCTTTTATTCTCACAGGTAATTTTACATGAAATAAAACTAACGCAGGTATTCAGTCACTATACAAATAGTAATAGGTTAGGATTTGGTGCCAAATCAAGCTGTTTCATCTATTAATATTTTTTACAACTAAAATATGTCCTGGTTTGATGACATCAGACTTGAATATCCTCAGAATAAGTATACTAACACCTCAACAACACACTTTAGAGTTCATTCAGAACCTTACTGGCTTATAATTCAGAAATCGAACAGAACTGCTGAGCCCAGTGTGTAGTCATGTACTTTATTATGCTTTTCAGATTTAAAATGCTGGTTGTGAAAATATTCTCATTCATATATAGTGTTAGAGGTTCTCATGATGTTTTAAATAGGTATTACATTATTAGGGTTTGCTGAGAAAGTAATGCCATGTTTGTAAAAAAACAAAAACCAGGAAAAGGAATTAAATTCCAACATCCAGTCAATAAAATAAATTAAATTGATATTTCCTATGATATTTAGAAAAGTGGAATATAATTCATTATATCAGTATTAATATAGTGTCAAACTGTTGCCTACAACAAATGAGAGCTAATCGGAACGAATTTTCTTACATTTCAGATCTATTTTGCCAGAGCAAATCGACACTTCTGTTCAGTAAAACTGACCCAGATGAACACTGTGATTTTTTCTTTAAAAAAAAATATTTTCAGCCACAAATTACTCCATGCCATTATTTTAGTGCATTGAAAAGGTTTTATGTTTGTTTAAAGTTTAAAAAAATATCTGTATTTTTATAGCCCATGCAGATTTTAATGAAGGAGCACAAGAAGTACACCAGTTTTTTAATTAGATTTGTGACCAGTAAGGAATCAAAACACTTTGGTGGGGGCATGAAGATGATGATGGCAAAAATCATGCATATACCAATAGGTCAAGCAAAAAAGCTTTGTTCCTTTTATACCACAGCAATTCTCCAACTGTTACAGTATTTATTCATTAATAACCAACGTGTTGTAATTTAAATTTATAGTTATGGTTCAAATTAAATGGTTGTTCTCCCTTGTCCTAGCAGCTGTAAAGCCGTTCCCTTACCAGCGTGTCTTCATACCTCTCTTGAAGTTAATAAGATGCAAAAAATGCAGAATCCCCGGTCCTGAGATTTTCTTCTGGTGGAAAACTTACTGGTACTGAAGACTCATTTCATGATCTTTCTTTCTTCATTAACTATTTTCATACTTTGGTTTCTTTTTCATTCCCATTTATTTTTTCTTGCTCATGCAAGTTCTTTCTTTTTTTCTTTCTTATACATATCTGATCATTTTATTTTGAACTGCAAAATAACGCATCAGTTTATTGTAAGTCTTGGATTATGTGTTCTGTTATAGCCACAGCCAGCGCCGCAGTGACATAAAATTACACCATACGAACACCACCTGACCAATCAGGTTTGAGAATGAGTCAGTGCTACAGTACAGTGATAAATTGAAATCACAATATATAATAATTACTACCATGTATGCGATCAAGATAAAGGTCTAAATAAGTGATGCATTGATGTTCCCTTCAGTCCTGCACAGATGCGCTGGAACACAGGGGTATCGGTGATGCTTTAAGTTTTCCACAGAAACGTTTTGTGTGCTGATTATCGGCACATGTCTTCTTTCAATTTCTGTCTAATCCAGTATGAACGAATGGACGGTCCAATCTGTGTTTTTATTGGAAGTTTGCTAAATCAATAGTGGCTGCAGTACAGTCACGAAGGCACAGGACAGCACACGGACGTGCTCCACCACAAGGCACGAGGTCGCATCTGTAAGTGCTGGTATTTGCTGTAGTAATGACATGATGGTGGACTTTGTCTGTTTGAACTGCAGAAATCCTGTTGTCCTCTTGACATCTGCTGTCATCCCTTCTGCCTTGCTATCTACAGCATGTACAACTTTAATGCCAACAGGAAGTGACACGGCAAGATGGACGGTATAATCAGTGAGCTGAATGGAGCAGGCCAATTGGACCTCCTGTGACGGAGGGAGAAGTTCATAAAGCATTAGCTTGTGTGTTGACTGTGAAAGATGGAAATAAAATCATGTTTTGCACTATAGCAAGTGGTCTTTCACTTTATTGCAATTTGTCAGTCTTTTTGTGAAATGCTTTCTTTTGTATTTCCTTTTTCCTAGTTGACGTCTTGTCTTACTTTACTTCATTTTCCTTCAATTCTTTGCTCTTCATTCATTTTTCTTCTTTCTTTCACATTCTTCTTTTATTTTTACTCTAATTTTTTGTTTCCCTCTCTCCTAATTTCTTCTTTATTTTTGTTTCTCTTTATTTTGTTGCTTTCATCCTTTCCCTTCATTTCTTTCCATTTTTCATCTTCCTTTGCTTCCTCTCTTCTTTTCCTTTCTTTTGGTCTTTCTCTTTCCTGATTTTTCTCCTTCCATCTGCTTTTCTTTCATGCACACATTATTTCCTGTACTTTCTTTCCTTCACTTTGTCTTAATATACTTAGCCAGGAAGGAAACCTGGTTTCCTTTCCCACTTTCCTCCCTTTTCCTTGCACTTTCATTGGTCTTTTTTACTTACTTTCTCTTAACCCCCCTTCCTTTGTCTTTCCCTTCACACACCATTCTGTATTCTCAGCTTGGTAGCATTGGTGTGCGGCCTTAGTGACCACCAGATGGCGCTGTTGCACCGCTGCTTATTAAAAAAAAAAGTTTGTCTTTTCCTGTCAGCAGGTGAAGTAAACAGTACCCACAGAGCGAAAATCATGCCAGATTCGCTACGTAGAGTTTAAACGTGTAGTTTTCTGTTTAGATCTGTTAATAGTGCAGTTTTTGAAGAGTGAGTTTAACAGGAACGCTCATTAGAGTCTAGTTTTGGAAACTGGGTTGCTACATGCATCCATTTGGTAGTTACTGAAACTAATGACTTAAACTTCAAGTGTAATACAATACTTGTGGTAATTATTTTCATAGAGAACAAAAGAAGACTTGGTTGTGTTGAAAGGAGAACAAGCTGAGAGAGCTACGTTTTTATAGAAGAAACTGAAGTTGATCAGCTTTATTTTCTAGAAAAAAAGATGATTAGCTAGGTTATTATTTTTTAAAGAACTTGATTATCTAGGAATTAAAGAGAAAAATCAGGAAATTAGCTTTTACATAGAAGCCTTCTTTATAAAATGAGCAAGCCAAGCTAATTAACTATGTTTTTCTAGAAAAGATGCTAAGATGTTTGCAATGCTTTCTGAAAAAAAAGAAGCTGAGGCGATTAGTTGCTTTTCAGAACCTGGGGGATTAGCTGAGGTTGAAACGGAGGTTATGAGCTAGGCTTTTTATATAGCCTATAAAGTGAAGAAGCAGAGGTGATAAAGGTGTTCTAAAACCAAGAAGCAGATGAGGTGATTAGCTCATATATATATATATACACACACACACACACACACAAGCTGGCTGTTTTGGTTCTTTCTAATATATAATTAGCAATTAGCTGTGTTTTCTAGAAAATAAACCAAGGTAATTATGTCTTCAAAAGTGTAGAGGAAAAAGCTGTGGTGATATCCTTACAAAATAAAGCTTTTTAAAAATAAGGCTGTATTTTCTATAAAATAGAATAAAGTGATTAAATTATCTTTGTTTTCAAAAGCAAAGATGAGGCTGCAGTTATACAATTATGATTTATTGAAAAAAATATTTTTTTCATCCAAAAAAAAAAAAAAGCTGATTAGATGGTGATTAGCTCCATTTTCCTTAAAAACTCGGTTGATTAGTTGTTTTCTAAATCTAAAAAATAGAATAGAAATAGAGGAAGAAGCTTTAGCAAGAAGGTGATTAGTTATGCTTTCTAGAAAAGAAGCTGAAATGGTTAGTTATGTTTACTAGAAAACAACATAGTTTTCTGAAATAAATGTGAGGTTTTAGCTATATTTTCTAGAAAAAGAAGTTGTGGTGATTGGCTATGCTTTGTGAAAAAACTTGACGAATGTGATTAGCTAAAAACTAAATAAAAAATATATTGTGGTTATTAAGCTACTATTTGAAAATTTGATCTAAATAAATTCCACATATTTATTTAAAGGCAAAAGAAAAACCCATCTGGTTTGAGTCTTAAACCTCTCAAGCCCTTGAGATACTGTGATATTTAAGTGCCTACATTTTTTAGTTTAGTTGAAAACACTGTGTAGTGCAATTTCTCCCTACAAACTTCCAGATGTCTGCTTCTTTGTTGTTTATGTTTGAATCTTTTGTTATTTTCTGGTTCTGAGCAGCGCCATAAGCTCATCTATAGGTGCGCTATATCTCAGAAAGGAAACATCATCTGTATGTAATCGAGCAAGTATGATTGCTTTATCAAACATGAGCGTATGTATCTCCTGACTGAGTCAAAAACTCTCATGATTAATTGACCATTGCCCAGAGGGTCAGGGAGCCTGATGTGCGATAATTGGACGCACAGGGAATCCGCAGCAATTTGTGTTTTTCTGAGTCTACTTGAGAAATTAGATGTCGGTGCAAATCTGAAATTGCTCCTCGATGTTCTCAAAGAGTGCATGAAATTTTAAACATAAATCTTAAGTATTCAGTGCAAAGGGATTTCTTTCCTTTCTCTCCGCTCTCTTTACCGAACTTGAGATGGAGCCCTGTGAAATTGTCAGGACATACAGAGCCCAGTGCAAAGTTAGAACAGAGCTCCCAAAGAGGGTTCCAGGCTTTAAAAATCCCTCTTGAAAAAGGAGCAGTGAGTAGAGTTGGCTATATCAAACAATCTTATTTTATTTTTTTTATCAACTTGATTAAAGACATATACAAAGGATAATCTATAAAGATGAGGAACTGCATATGCACTGACTTTTTGACTTACATTTTTTATTGTTTTTTTTTCCTTCAATGAATTACTTACTGCTTTCTTTTTTTATTTTCCTTTTTTTTAGAATTAACTTTAATATTCTACTATATTCTACTAACACGCATTGCACAGAAAAATAATTAACCCTTTATTAATTTGTCCACCTTTTGCCTTATTATATTTACCTCCAAACCTCTTTCGTATCGTCTGAGCAGCTTTCAGATCCCCTCCATTATACTGTTTAGCCCCTTTAACAACACCACACTGCAGCATTGCTCTTGAAATCTTCCGTCAAACTCCAGCTGACATTTTAAGTCAAGAGATTAACATGGAAATACTAATACTATACTATACTATAAATAATAATACAAAAAGCTCTGTATGACATAATTAGGTGATTTTGCCTTTTTCTGTCATGGATTTTTATCTATATTTATAGATAATCTGTGAAATGGAGGTAAAGTTGAACTTCTTCCATCCACAAACTATGATGGATGCAAACTTTTGCGCTTAGCTGTTTTTGAGTGTAAAATATATACCGCTTATATTTTTAATGACTGTCATCAATCAGCCTATTTCCTATTTTAGCAGTTTTGTATTTGTCAAAGTATTAGTGGCCTAATCAAATCATACTTTGGCTAAATTATAGTCTACAATAGTTCATTTCCTGTAGTTATAATGTGCTACTTTCTTATAACAATACAATTTGTAGGAACAGTTGATCTCTGGGTAGTTGAAAATGTCTTGAAATGTATATGAATATAATTTTATATGGTGTACCATGTCTGGTGGTTGGCTTTAGGGCTAAGAAAGTTTGATGCTCACAAGTGTTCCCCATGGAGGGCAGATGCAAAGCAAGATGCATTTTGGTGAGTTTACTTCATGACGATACTCTGAAAAAGACTTCATTTGTTCTCATTAAAAGCTTAAAAGTCTATGAATAAATAATAAAAAGAGGATACTTCCTCATACTATTTTGCATGTCCTCAAAACTAAATAAGCATACACACTGTAGACCATTCCACATGCACTCCTGACCTACAGTACAGTATACTTCTCAAGACTTCTCTACACACTGCTGACTGATTCAGTGTGAAAAATAAATGTCTTTGAAACTTTGAGATGAGAGTTCATGCAATTAACTAAAGATGGTGTGTGTGGTTCTGCTGCTTCCGAATCGCTGAACTCGCTTCTGAATTCACTTCAGAACTGAGAAGAAAGGAAAAAGAGTGAGAGCAAAGGGAAGCTGTAAAGCACCATTCCCAGTGGTTTAATTATTTTAATTATCATCCTCTTTCAGCTTTCCGTAAAAAGCGTCCATTAAAGGATGCCGGTCTGGGTTAATCTGATTAAAAAAAAAAAAAAAAAAAAAACAAGATGGAAGGAAAGATAAAAGGCCACAGATGTCAGAGATAATCAGGGTCGTTAAAGCTGCCGTGTGTGAACAGGGACGCTTCTGAAAAATCTTAATTTTTAACCCACCTTTAACCTTGTTTCTGATTTCTCTGCATATTAACAATACCTTTTCTTCTCTTTGCAGTTGTCCAGGATTAAATATTATGTTCATGGGCATGTTTCTGGACTACTGTAGTTTTTTTCATAGATAATTTATCAACAAATGATCTGTGGAAGTACAAAATAGCAATATTGATGACTGATGTTTGTGGCCTGATTAACGTATAGGAAAGATAGCATTTTGATGAGATGATGCGTGACCTGCTGTTATTTTTTACTTGGTGCAACCTTTCAGCTTATCTTAAATGTCCAGTTCAATTCACATTTAACACACCTTCATCATGGTGTCAGCTGAGACCCCAACACTTTTAAAAACTTTGTTGTGATGGACACACGATATCTGTTAAGTGAAAGTTACACTCGCCCCAGCTCAGTTCGAAACACTGCCTAAAACCCTGCTCAGGTGTTTCCACCAGGCATGAAAAGAGCGAGAGAAAGCTCCGCTTTCTGAATAAATCAAGCCGAAGCAATATCCTGCACGTGTAGAGAGATGGACACGAGCCCATGTAATATTAAAGCGGCATGTCTGGCAACGCTAGCAGTGCCACTCCTTTCATTGCTCCTGCTCTCGCCGCTTCCCGGCCATCGGCTCTTTCCTCAAGGTGACACTTCAAAGCGGGCACGCAGACGTGGAAGGCCTGGCTGCCAGCATGGAGCCAGCCCCCGCTCCGTCTCTTCCCCCGCAACTACTCCGCCTCAAACAGGCGCCTGCTAACCCCCTGGGTCGGGTCAGCGCCAAGATCCACACCACTCACCACTCGGGAGCCACTGTCAAAGCCTGCCTCATAGGCTTAATTAATAAGACTGCGTTCCTATCGCAGACACTCGGAGAAGAAAAGAGAGAGGCAGTGCTGGCTGGTGTTCAGGCCACTGGTCCCATGTGTTGGACACAAGGAAAAATAGTAGAAGATGAGGAATTTAGTAGAATTTGGCATTCTTTATATGTATTATTCCCCTGTATTTTTCATATCGTACTTCACTTTGGTTCTTATTTAGCATGTTTGCACAATTCAAACTGTGGGACACGGGCATAATCTGTGTTTGAATTGTGGGATTGGAGAGTCCAGGGATGGACAAGCAGCATTAGCTGGGTCTAAGCATAAGTTTTAACAAGCCTCTCGCTCATTATAGTCCACTCAGGGTTGTTTATAGGGCTTTCGAGGATTAGTCCATTTCTGTCTGCTGCTATTTGCATACAATATGCCTGCTCTTGTTACATGTTTGAAAATATAAACTCACTGGCCACTTTATTAGGTACCCCAGTTCAACTGCTTGCTAATGCAAATATGTAACCAGTCAATCACATGGCAGCAACTCGTGCGGTTAGAAATATAGTCATGGTAAAGACAATCTGTTGAAACTCAAACCGAGCACCAGAATGGGTAATGAATGTGATTTAAGAGGCTTTGAACATGTCATGGTTGTTGGTGCCAGAAAGGCTGGTCTGAGTATTTGTGAAACTGCTGATCTACTGGGATTTTCACATACAACATCTCTAAGATTTACAGAGAATGGTCTAAAAAAGAGTAAATATTCAGTGAGCACCAGTTCTCTGGGAGAAAATGCCTGGTTGATGCCAGAGGTCAGAGGAGAATGGCTGACTGGTTTGAGCAGACAGAAACACAAGAGTAACTCGATAACGTCTTTTCTACCAAGGTATGCTGAAGAGTATCTCTGAATGCACAACACATTGGGCTCATCAAAACTGGACAAAAGAAAACTGGCTGGTCTGATGACTCTTGATTTCTGTAAGTGGATTGGCTGTTGAATATATTTTGAAAGTAGAATTTGGATTTGTGGTCCAATTCAACAAGGAACCCAAAGGTATCAGGACCCCATGCAACCCTGGACCATACCTTCCAGCAGATCATATCTGACAAATATTGATTGTCTTTCTAACCTCTTTATCATGGTTATGGTTGTGGTGGATCCAGAGTTTATCCCAGTAACATTGGCACGAAGTGGGATTCTCCCTAAACAGTGCACATTCCCAAATGATACAGTATTAGCCAATGCACCTATTGGGATTTTACTGGGACCTGGAGTAACCACAGAACTACACAAGAACAAAAGAGAACACTGCACTGGGCTCAGGCTGGAATCAGGAAACCTTGCAGCTGTGAGGCTGCACCATGTCTCCTTTGTCACTGGTTATGATCATAAAATGATTGCACTAGTCTTAATTACGCTTTGAGCTAGAGATCAGAGGTTTGCTCAAATCCCAAGACCACCAGAAAACCATTGTAAGGCCTTGTGCAAGACCACTAACCCTTCACCGATCAATCTTTGCTCAGTTGTACATACTGTACTAGAAACAAATCATTTCAGCTCTATGTCTACTGTTCATATAAATTATAATATTGGGGCATTTTATGATGTTTGTTTTGAAACCTGGTTCAACAGAACACAAAAGCGGATTAGGTACAAATAAGATGGATTTCAACCAAGGTAATGGTCGCTAGCTTAAAACCCATGGGATGGCTAGCAAGGTAAATAAGTATCCAGGTGATGTGAACTCAGCATATTTTCAGACAACTCAAAATGGAACGCAGTTGACTTAAAAGTACATCTCAACAAGATTGATATTAAGATGCATCCCCATGTCAAGATTTTGTACATTCCTTAGAGACTCTTGGATCAGACCATTAGACAACAAAATCTGTTGCAGTTCTCTAGGTACAACTATTTGTATCTCTTCATATTGTTCAAATAAATTGGTCACATTGGTCCCTTTATTTTTTATACCATCAGGGAGATTTTTATATTTTTTTCTAAACAGAACCTACTCAAGCCCATGATTACCCATTTGACATCTTAAGACTTGACTCATGAAACTCAGACTTGGCAGGTCTTTCAGTGATCCAAAATGAAGCTGCACACCCCAGTTATAATTAGCCCATGTTAGCCCATGTCACCTTATTGCTGTGTTCCCTCCAGTGGCTTCCTGGTTCAAATGCCTATAAAGCCAAAAACAGACCTCTATTTTCCCCAAAACACTTATCAAATCCCAGTTCCCCTTTGCACCTTTAGCATGACTTGACTTGATGTACCATCCTTAAAATACACTATATGGCCAAATATTTGCGGACATGCACCTATATAAAATGCTTCTTTATTCTCAGTTCTTGTTCTCCTTGCTGTTATAACAACCTCGACTACGTTGGAAAGGTTTTCTTCTTGATTTTGGAGCATGGCTGTGGGAATTTGTTCATTCAACCACAAGAACATTAATGAGGTCATGTACAGAAGTTAGGTCAGAAGACCTGGGGTGCAGTCATGGTTAAAATACATCCAAAAGGTCTTCAGTAGGGTTGCGATCAGGGCTCTGTGCAGATCACTCAAGCTCTTCCACTACAACTATGCCAAACCATGTTTTAATGGACTTCACATTGTTTACAGGGACATTGCCATGCTGTTTAGGCCCCTTCGCTCCAGTGAAGGGAAAGTGCAATACTACAACATACAAAGACATTGTATGTATTGCAGTGCTTCCAAATTTATGGCAGCGGATTGAAATCATTCCAATTAGTTTCCAATTAAATTCATCCAGGAGGGAAAAAAATAATGTTACCCCACATGGAGAATATATTTATTCCCAAGATAAATGATCAGATTAAATGTTTAGTTTGTTATTATTTACCTATTATATAGACTATCAAAGATTTACACCAATCCTCTATATCATTATGGTTATTTTATGATGCATATATTCACTACTTACATATTTGGTCTACTGTTATTTTTCTCAACATTTTACAAAATGTTGTAAAAATGTACCTAATCCCACTGATGATTAGAACTAATGTGGAGAGATGTACAGTATTCATGAAACATTATGTATAATCTCAGTTAGTGTCATTAATTTAGCTCAACTCCAGCCTTAGTGTTTTAAGTGTTAAATATCAAAATACATATAGAGAAAGATAATGCCATCTTACTTCCATTTAAAATTCAAAATTAACTCTCTTGCTGGGATGTGAGTGAGCAATGAGTGGTATCTACATGACACTGATGAATTACTACACCCAACAACCCCCAACAACCCCCACTCGCCCAAAACACTGCCGCAGATATATTTATTAAAAGTCATGACAAACAGAGGAAGAAGGTGTGCACATGCTAATCAGTCAATTGAATGTTGATCAAAAGCTTGAACATGGTGGGCCCTGGGGGCAAACACAAACCCTCCATTGTTAGTCTGCTAGTGTGTTGAAACAGCTGTAACACACAACTGCGGAAATCAATAGACACAGTACAAAAGGAACTATCTTAAAAGATGATATGGCTGCTTTATATAATATCAATCATAATTCCAGAGACACACTTGTACTGTAGCTGAAGTTACAGAGTGTCATCCTTATGATTTGGGGTAGCTGTTTTTTTTTTCTCATTCTGATTTTATCAGGTGACTTTGACTTCTGAATGAATAAACTTGCACATTCGACATTGAATCTGTGAGCCAATAGAAAACAAGAGTGTGGGGTTGTGGTTTATTTGACTGCTGATTATTATGTATTATGTATTATGTGTTCATGTTAAGCTTTTACTACTTACAGGTGCTCAGTGTATATTTAAAAAAAAAGTATATATTTTTCTTTTTGTAGAAATATTATATCTTTATATAGTAAAAAAAAAAAATATATATATATATAGTTCGATATTGGAAAACCCAGAGTGATGATATAACTGTATGATGGTATAAACTATATACCTGTATTTATAACCAATCATAAATGAGAACAAATCCTTGTAATCAATCTTAATGGAGAAGGTGGAATTCCTTAACCTTACACAAACTGGAGCTTATTATTTCAATAAAACTCATTATTATCTATACTAAATTATACATAAATAAGGTTTAGACTGATAATGGGATTAAGCAATAAATATAAGCATTGTGCCTAACCGGGTTAAAACATAACAATTCGAATCCCATCTACTGTATATTTTTTCTCCTGTTATTTTTGTTTGCTTGCTATGATTTTTATTATTAGCAGTATTGGTGCCCCTGTCATTATTGATACTGTATTAAAATGCATGCACCATAGTGTGTTTAAAAAAAATGCATTTTTATGTAAATTACTTTACTTATGCATTATTTATTATAAAAATATTGGATAGCATACCTCTTAAAAAAAACTAAAGAAAACATCATTTTAGAGTAGCTTTTTCTTTTGTAGGGTCAGTGCATGCATCTAATATAAGACTCACTGAGTTTATCCTCCTACAGTACCTGTTCTCCTTAGCTGCTAATCAAATCCTCCCCCACCCTGCCTGTGTAAAGCCAGACTGTAAAGTCACTTTGATATCATCTGATGTGGACCTCAAAGTACAAATGATTGCAGTGCCTCCTCACCCTTCAGGAGTTTGAGTCCTCCATCACTGTGCTGCTGCGAATCCGTTTCAGGCCAGCTTTCTCTAGGCACACCTGTATTTCCCTCTGGAGTACACACACTTCGGAGCCAGAGCTCCCAGAGGAACGGATGTCACTTTGAGTCATCGTCTTCCTACCAGCTGAATGCACTTTACGTTTTTCCCTCTGAGACATCTGCATGTGCTTCTTAAAGCTCACACACTATTCTTGGCATAAATATGTAATTAGTAGCTTACAATTAGGAATATTCTGCCTTTAACCAAGGGATATTAGCATCTCTCTTAAGTGTCACTCTCTTTATGGAAAAAAAAAACAGCTTTCTCTGAATAATTCAAGCATAATGAATTCCATAAATTGTTTTTTTTATTGAGTTTTGTAAATGAAACAACTTAACTCTCCCCCCTGTAGCTTAGCATCTTTTAACTCTGTCTCTCTTAGTATAAATGACTGACTTAAGATTGTGCTGAACCAGTAGTTGATGCTAATCCCCTCAGGCTAATGTCTGATAGTACGCATCATTTTTATTTGTTTATTCATCTATTAATTTGCATAAACGGCATGGAACTTTGCCAGAACTCTGAATGCTCAGTGTCTGCTTCAGCAGGGCATTTGGATTTTCTAGAAATATGCCTTCTTTGGTGGCACGGTGGTGTAGAGGTTAGCATTGTAACCTCACACGTCCAGGGTCCAGGTTTGATTCCCGCCTCTGGTAGGTGTGCATACAGTTTGCATATGCTTTGTGGGTTTCCTCAGGGTACTTCGGTTTCTTCCCACAGTCTGAAGACATGCATATTAGACTAATTAGCATAAATTGCCCGTAGTGTGTGAATAAGAGTGTGTGTATATGTGTGTGTGCCCTGTGAAGGATTGTCACTCCTTCCAGGGTGTATCCTGCCTTGTGCCCTAAGTCTTCTGGGAGAGGCTCCAGGACCCCGTTGACCCTGTATACAGGATAAAGAGGTATAGATGATCACTGAGTGAGTGTGTCTTCTTTACTAAGGTGGCAGTCTACAGCCTATCTGCTACTACTTCCTCTGTGAGTGGCAGCTAATACGACCTGATACTTCACTTTTGACAAATCACTTCATGGCTGTTGAATGGATAGTGTGTTTAATTAGTGTGTAAGTGATTTATTACATAAACGAACCATAATGTTGGTGCTTTTTGTCTCACTCCCCCTGCAGATACGTCTCATGTAACACTTACGCGATTTATGGCTCAACCGAGGCTGAGGATTAGAGGCAGCGCAGGATGCCTCGGGCCACTGCTATCGAGAACACTTTGTAAGTTTATCGTTCAGCTGACTATTTTTTTTTAGCTTTTGTAAATAAATTTCATTCTTTGCTCATCATCTTTTGAATTGGTATACATATAAGAAAGCTAGATAGGTGACAGAAGGTGAACTACTGCAAGCACTGAAAGTGTCCCCCATAGTAGTGCATTGTTTTTTAAAGCCAGTGTTTTAATTACAATTAAATTGTAAGACAATGGTGGGTTTAAATAACATGATTTCAAGCCTCAGTATAGCGAAGCTCCCAATGTTAGGCTCTTGAGTAAAGCCTTTAATCCTGTTTGCTCCGGGAAAGCTGCATCATGACACTGACCACAGCTTCTTAACCAGATAGAAAGACAGAAACATGGATGGATGGATGGATGAATGGATGGAGTATTTTACTAATCCCATAAGGAATTTGTAATCTTGCAGCAGCCATTCAAAATTTTACAAACAAAGTGTAGAAGAATATTACAGGGCTAGGGTACATCACTATAAAAAAAATCATATGCAGAGATAATTTACAGAAATAGGATCCCAAAAGACTTGTGATATAATGTACAATAGTGCAATTAGGTGGATAATCTAAGAGCAATACATTAAGGTGGTTATTGAGGTAATATGTTGCATATTATTAAGAATACACTGATCCTATGTACATTATGATCATATGTACAAGTGGATGCTTGCTTGCTACGATATGTGGAGAGAAACATTGAATTGTACTAAAAGTGAATATGTCTTACAGCACATGACAATTAATATTTTTAAATAATATACACTACCAATAGAAAGTTTGGACACAACTTTTAATTTAATGTTTTTTTTTGTGATTTATTTATTTTCTACATTTTAGTGATTTCAAAACATATAGAATTAAGTAGTTAAGTAACAACAACTGCAACAATCAGTTGACTTTTTAAGAAACAAAAGTCAGTTATTCTGGAATAGTTCATTTTCATTTGCATTTGATTTGGATGCCCCGTGTGTCTCTTTAGGATGCGTCCGGTGTCTGGGGACGGTTTCACTCTACTATAAAGACGGCTCTGGCCTCGACTGATGTTGACAGCTGTTTCTCTGCGGACTTGGCTGCAGTCGCTCGATAGTTCAGGACTGAAATTTCCTATAAGTCTACCTGAGCCTCCAGTAACTACCTGAACTCCATATTAACATCAATTAACATCTGTTAACAACTGTTATACTGAACTGCCTGCCACCAAACACACAGTATAAATGCAGATCAATTCCTGCCGATTCCTCTCATGGTTTCTTCCTACTGCCATCTCAGCTAGTTTTTCCTTGCCGCTGTCGCTCTCGGCTTGCTCATCAGGGACTATCTGACCATTTTGATTCATCCACATTCAAATTCCATACAAACTTAAATAATTCTTTTGATTGAAAAGCTCCTTTGCGTCGATGACAATAGTTAAAAGCACTATACAAAAAAATTGAATTGAATTGAATTGAATTTGCGAAACCTATCAAGCACCATGATGAAACTGGCTCTCATAAAGACCATCCCAGGAAAGCAAGACCAAAACTTACCGCATAACCTCATTACTTTTACAGAGCACAAGTAACGGACACATCTCAATAACAACTGTTCAAAGGATATTATTGCATATTTGGATGCCTTCAGTCTTGTTTTTGCAGTGTTGAAAGAAATAAAAATCAGGAAAGACCATGGAGTTGTGTCCAAATTTTGACTAGTACATTATTGTACATTTTATTAACTTGTACCATTTAATATTATTACTTATTATAGTTACCTCCTATCATTGGCTGTGTATTAATATCAGTAAACTGCAGCTCCACAATTTCTCTCTCCCACTCTCACTCACTCATTGTCTATACCGGTTTATTCTGTCTACGTAAAGGGTCACGGGGGGTCAGGAGTCTATCCTAGGAGACGAGGCGAAGTACACCCTGGACAGGGCACACAGAGATACACACACTAATACACAAACTATGAGCAATTTGGGAACGCCAATTAGCCTCATCTGCATGTCTTTGGACTGTGTGAGGAAACCCACCAAGCATGGGGAGAACATGCAAACTCCATGCACAAAGACCGAGATGGGGGTCAAACCTAGACGATGGAGTGCAAGGTGCTAACAGTGCTAGCCACTAAGCCACGGTGCCGCCGTGACAATTTCTCTTTAAGACAAAAATATACATTGTGGAAGAGAAACGTCCTCCATCCAGGAGACCTTTCTGTGGTTGACTGTTCAAATTCTTACAAAGGCTTACATTTGACTCTCATGAAGCACTGGCACTGTACATAAATATGTTAAAAACCTCTTATTACAAGAGACTTTATCATATTAATAACACTATTAGCTGTTATAGAAATGTTTAACATGGTGCAATACAATGAATGCATTAATAGTTTCGAAGGCTGTGACTTGCTTTGCAGCCAGAACTACTGACATGTCTGCTGTAATGGAAAATTTATCAGCACCTTCTGATCAATCACAATCAAGAATTTAATATTGCTAAAGGTACTACATATGCTAGTACAGTATGTTAGGTGTTCCGGATATAACACAGATTACACAGGACTAATTAACATTTTGATCTTTAATAAGAACTGGATAAGAACTGTGGATAGTCAAAACCCACAGTGAAATAATATTTATGCAGAGATCCGGTAATCCTTAAAACCGGTTGACCGTTAATCATTCATTTAATTCAGACACTGAAATTCTGACTCTGGCACTCATTTTTCAAATGAAAAGAATCTGGAGAAACATCAACATTACGAAATAATTGTGGCTGTGGATTAATGTATGAGGTCGACACCTCGGTTCTGCTAAAACATATCTCTCATTAGTGTCCTGTGATAAAGTGCAGTACCCTGGCAGGAACACTGCTTGAAGCTAATGAAAGCTGGCTACAACAGACTCATGTAAGCATTCACACCTTCAAACTGAACAGCATGCTGTCGAAATGTGCAAAACTGAACTGTGGCATAAAATATTACAATCAATTGTAAGATTACGATAACATTACAAGGTGTGCATGCATATACAACTATAATAACATCAATGCCATAATGTCAATACCTCCCCTAGGTGAACTGAATAACAATAATTATCTGTTATTTACCAGTACAGTATATGACTCGTGACAGGATCATGCGCACTCAAGGCTCATATAAGGCCCGCCGCCTAACTGGTCCGATTCCAGAGAAAAGCTAATGTAGCACACCCCCAGAGGTTCTGTGGAGTCATTCCTAGAGGCTCCAGATTTGCCCAGGTGGCACAAGGGAAACCCACACAAATGATCAATGTATTCTGTTTATAATTATTTTCGCCCAGATCAGACCTCTCTATCAGTGATTATTGTCCTTATCAATATCAGTGATTATTATTCTTAATAACTACATTGTTTCCACATTAAAAACAATACACATGTTCACTGAGTGTGCAAATTTGTTGTTGGTTTGGTTGTTGGATAGCCAATGAGGATGAGGAACAGCGTTTGAGGACATTTTATTTTCCTATGTTGCCTTCACTAAATTGTTACCGCTCTCTCTCTCTCTCTCTCTCTCTCTCTCTCTCTCTCTCTCTCTCTCTCTCTCTCTCTCTCTCTCTCTCTCACTCCCCACTCTTTCATGTTAGAGCAAATGCTTATTTATACTCTCAGGGAAAACAGCTGTTTGGAAGCACCAGTCGGCTGGGTGACAAAAGCATTGTGAATATGTAATGAGGCGAACACGGCGCCTGTCTCCATGCCCGGCAGGATGCCTTCGCTCCACGAAAAACAAATAAAGCAAACAAAATGAATGGCAGCCGTGGCAAAGTTTAACACGCTCCGTAATTACATTTAGCCGGGCAGCAAAATGTGAGCCAGAATGAAACTCGCTGTTTTTCTGCACTATGCTCTCTCTTGCCGAGCCAAGAGGGCAACCCAGAGCATTTGTTTCCAATCAGTGCCCATTGCTGCAGAAGATATCAGACTAATCAGAGTATCAGCTTATCAAGATATGTCCCGGAGAAGAGGGTTAAGGTAATTGGAAATGTGACATGTCCGTTTCAACAACAAATGAATGGTGTTTCATTGCTTTCACCAGGAAGGTAATTGATGTAAACAGATTTCCAAGCGTCCTGGAAATAAAATGTGGTTTTAGTGTTTTGAGGAAAGATCCGGGAACACCTAATCACTTCCTCTAATCACTTACATTATAGCAGCTATAAACTGTCATTCCCTTATGTCTCTTCTCTCTCTCTTTCTCTCTCTCGCTCTCTGTCTCTCTCGCTCTTTGTTAAAGTAAATAAGACAAACGGTATGAAGGATGCAGCTGAAGTTCTGCTTAAATTCAGCCTCAGTAACATGTGATTCCAGTCAGCCCTCTAGGGGGTGCCTCAGGGGGTGACATGGCTTTAATAATAAAAAACACAAGGCTCATGTTTACCTTATTAGTGGCAGGGTGGCTAATTTAGCTAATTGTATAATCAAAAGGGGCTGATGGGGGCAGCAGTAGTGTAGAGAACAGGACCGGGATCAGAGGAGGGCATCACACAGCAGGCAGACCTCCATCCTCCATGGGGGCGAAGGTGGGGGGTCACAGAGATGGGACAGAGCCTCCTCCCCTCTGTCTTTCTCTCTCCACCTGTTGAGATGTGCCTCCCGGTGGCCCTTCCCAGGCCTGCTGTTCCAGCCGCCGTAACATCTGCTCCCATCTCCCATGTGTCCCCCTGCGAGGTGTGCATCCCCCCATTCACCACCGCCTCTGCAGATGTTGCGCTTCCTTGGTCCAGTGTGGGCGAGCGGAGAGCGCCAGACCCGTTTGATGTGCGATGAAACAGAATGGAGCGAGCCACTCAGGGGCCTTGGAGCTTGGGGAAGTGTTTGGTGGGAGTGATTGGAGGAAGAGCTGACTCATTATAATACCAATCAGAGTTGAAGTGTCTGAGTTGAGGTGCCTCAAGATGTCCAGAGGATTGAAAGGCTTTTCAGGATGGACAATTCCAGACAGGTTTTCCATTTATTTAATCTTCAGAAATGACGTGTGCTGGAAATGTAAAAGAAGGCCAGAACTGGGTAAAGTTGGGATATTAATTCATTAAGCTTACTTAATTGTTTAGAACAATTCCTCCTTGGCTGGAATCTTGATAATTCAACCAAGATGTCATTTTACCCAGATGTATTCATTTTACATTCATTTTTACAAGAAGTTATTTATTTATGTTTTTACTGAATTTTTGCAAATCTTAGGGGTTATGGTCAGCAGGGAGCAGTTGCTCTCGAGTTCTTTCAATCCAGCTTGCTTTATGCACAAGGGCACTGCCATGCTGGAACAGTTTTGCATCTGTCTCTTTCTGTGAAGACACACTGTAATACTACAGCATATTAATACATACTGTATGGGTGTGTTAGTCAGGTGTCCACATACCTTTGGCCATATAGTGTTGTTTACTTGAACATTCTGATTCTGATGTTCTTTGTTAGTCAGGATGCAAATAATCATATCAAATATATGGATTTATCAAGGTTGAGTCCTGGTTGTGTTCTTGTAGAACGACTCATATGAGATCATCAAAGTCACTCGACAGTGGTACACAAGTCAGTCCTTTATTTCTATTGTAGCCCTTTTCCATTTGTCCTACTCTTGTTCAGGTCTTTGCAATCTCTTCCAGCAGCCCCCTATATCTTTTAAACTGTCCAATCATATGCAGTCTCACTCTCAAGTGGTGAATGACAGATTATAATGAGAGTAATAACAAAAATAATGAAAGAAAAAAAAACACCCAGATATTGTAAAGAGAAATGCATTTGGGATTAGTTCTTTTATGGCAAAAATAAACAATGTTTGTTCTATATTACCCTGTGTGGGGTGTTTTTTTTTTTTTGCCCACTGAAACTGGATGACCTTTCGGACTGTGTGAGTTTAAGCGGGAAGTTGAGGACGGCTGGATTAGTGCCGGATCAGGTGAAGTGACACCGAGGGTTTTGCTGTTCAGAGATCAAAGACAGACAGAAAGGCACATTTCAAAAGGCCCTGAGAGCTCGGCAACGATCCCAACGCTCCTCTGATGATACTTAGATCTATAAATGTTGCATATTTATTTATTTATTTTTCCATTTGCTTATTATTTATTTTTAAAATTATTCATTGCAATAATAATCTGAGCCTAACAAGCACTTGTGGGACATGGCTTTCTTTTGCATCTTTCCCTTCTTTGCCCCCATATCTCAGGATGCTCTGGGATTTAGTGGTGCTATTACAGAGAAATTCTTTTATTTGCATCTAATGAATGATATGCATGTTTTTTTTCCACGCATCTTCTGAATTCTGAACTGATTCAAGGTTCTTTTTAGGATACTTAACCTGCTTTCAGACTGCAACACTGTTTGCTCTACATTTAGCTTCTCTATACAATTATCATTTCCTAGGACTTTTCTAACTGCTAGAGCTAGAAAGCATCATATTTACATAGAAATGATTTTTGTCAGAAGAAATTAATTGTCTCTCGCACAAAGCGTACAGCGTAGTCTAATGACATAAAGACTGCACGAACAGTGCAAAGGTGTGTTCGTACATTTTTGTATTTTCTGAATAACTAGTGGCCCATTGCATTGCGTAGACGTTCTTAAAGTACATCCACAGCTCTACGTTAAGTAAATGTTAAGATGGCTGCATAAGAAAGGCCTGGTAATGACTTCCCAGCAGAATCAGGAACTCGGCGTGTGCCGCTCACACTTTGATGTTTGTTGCGAGTTTTTTCCTCTTTAAATACAGACTTTATTGTGTGCTACACTGCTCCTGTTGTCTGCCTGTGGAGAGCCCTGCTAGCCAGGTGTGTAATGAATGTTTGAGCACTTGAGTGCTGTTGTGGTCCATGTTCTTTCCCTATGCTCTTAGTCATGCCAGAGGCTTTGGTCTCCAGCCAGCAGCCTCAGATTGCTCACCGTCATGCTGCTCCGCTGGAGGACAGAGGAAGAGGTTACTGGTTGCTTTTCCACATAAAGATTAAGAAGAGTGCTACACTATGATCCATTCTTTATTATGTCCTGATCCAGGAAACTGATGGAGGTAGCAGAGCGTCCACTGCCAGAAACAACATCTCCCACTAAATTCGTAATAATTCGCACAAGAAAAGAGAGGTGAGCTTAGTGTTCGGTCATTTTTCTTTTTACACAGTACTAGAAATATTTGTTCTGTTAATATACAGGATATAGACAAACTCATATGGTTTTAAGGATGTGCTGTAGTCCAGCACATGGTCTTATTTTTGTAACTATTTTAATACTTTTTTAAATTTGGTTTTACAAAAAAAAAAAAAAAAAGTTTCCAGTGGCTTATTTGGTTTGTCGCTCAGGGAAATCCTTAAAGGTCCCATATATTACTATTTCTTTAACTGGTCTGCAGAGCTTCCCCCAGAGTGTGTCTGTTAATGTTCCAGCTGAAATACCCCTCAGATAATGCATTTTACTGCTCATCCCAATGCAACGTTTCAGTGTCTATATAAACGAACTACTGTGCAACAAGCTGGGGAAGGGTATCTTCTTATATGAGGTAACATTAGGGGAAATTCGAATTGGTTTATTTAGTCTGAGCCAATATAAAAATTGGAATGGGACAAAAAAAAAAACAAACAAACAAACTAACAAAAAAGAACAGTGAGTGTCCTGCGGAAAATAGAGTCACATAAACAGAAACATTTAATGAGTATTATTTTTTGCGTCATCATTTCCTACTCCTTGTATTGGGAGACAAGCTACTTGACAAATAAAAGTTCTTGTATTTAGACAAGTGACATAACCACAGGCATATAAAGACATTAATCAAAACATTTGTCAGAACTTTGTTGTTAGATGTCTTTGATCATAATTGGCCACTTGTGAGAAAGTCTCATTATGTGTTCCGAGACTGCCAGTCTCAATTCACGACCAAACAATTCTTTTACAATGTTTGAATTTCCGACCGTGACAAAAACAAATCATGTTGAAAAATCTCCCAGTGTAAATAGTGCTATAGGAAACGACTAAAGTCTACAGCGCATTTCAGGAACCACAGTAAGCTCCTAAAGAAAAACTTTCCAGAGCCTTGTTAAGGGTGTTTTCCACGAAACACGCTCCCAACACTGCCATGTGGAAGAACAGCCGTGTAGGGACACAAGTCTGCCCCCAATCCTCTGTTTGTCAGTCCACCTGAGTGCTGCTCAGGCCTGCCCAAGGCAAGACCACAGGCCATGGCTCCCTCCTGCTGCTGTGTTCCTGGAGTGCAAATCCTCCACTCCTCCTCCCCTTTTAGAGCCCAACCTTCCAGCACAGTTTCACCTCCACACTCTGCACACTTCTTGCCTCATTCGGGATAGAAGATTGAGGGTTAAGTTTATTCTACATTTATTTGAGGGGACCCCTCAGGGCCTTTAGCATGTCAGGTGCTGTTCTGTGGCAGCATTAACGTGTACTTTATTGAATAAACTTCCTGAAAAGCAAGAAATTTCACTTAAAGGCTTACAAATTATTTTCTCATTAGTACATAATGGCTTTAATGTTTCTGCTTGTCCTTGATTCAGCTACAAATCCTGAATTTGTTTAGTCGGTCATCAATCCTATTGTTGTGTCTTAGTTAATACTTGTCATGTTATAGTATTTAGGGTTCCATAAGATCACAAATGCAAGGTCATATAAGCATTACAGCTGTGCTATTTAATCGATTATGCAATTTAATTGATCAGTTCAGAAACAAATTCACACTTTTCAAATGACTTAGGTAAAGTTACAAAAGTTAAATCGATTACTATTTACTGAACTTAAAAATATTCCAAAGACACACTGCTTCCATCATCCACAAATACTCAGGCTTGCAGGAGTATTGTTTCTTCTTCTTTTGAGTTTATGTGCAGTTGGTGCAATACCGCCCCCAACAGGACCAGAAAAAAAGACAAATGATTATCACTTCATATAAGACTTGATTCTTAAGCAATCAATAACACAAGTCTTTCATGGTTTATTAGATATTGTGGTATTATTAAATACTCCAAAACCTGTAAGACGTGTAGCTGCTGATAGTAAATATAAGTGCTATTGACTCGCAATGACCCAAAATTTAATTAAACAAATTTGACACATATCCTGTGATTTGCAGCTCTGATAAACATGTACATCTATTACCATTAAAACAAAGCCAGTTACCACCAGCACAACAATAGACAGATCTGACATACTGTACAGTCGTGGCCAAAAGTTTTGAGAATGACACAAATATTAGTTTTCGCAAAGTTTGCTGCTAAACTGCTTTTAGATCTTTGTTTCAGTTGTTTCTGTGATGTTCTGAAATATAATTACAAGCACTTCATACGTTTCAAAGGCTTTTATTAGCAATTACATGACATTTAAGCAAAGAGTCAGCATTTGCAGTGTTGGCCCTTCTTTTTCAGGACCTCTGCAATTCGAATGGGCATCTCAATCAACTTCTGGGCCAAATCCTGACTGATAGTAACCTATTCTTTCATAATCACTTCTTGGAGTTTGTCAGAATTAGTGGGTTTTTGTTTGTCCACCCGCCTCTTGAGGATAAACCACAAGTTTTCAATGGGATTAAGATCTGGAGAGTTTCCAGGCCATGGACCCAAAATTTCAACGTTTTGGTCCCCGAGCCACTTAGTTATCACTTTTGCCTTATGGCACGGTGCTCCATCGTGCTGGAAAATGCATTGTTCTTCACCAAACTGTTGTTGGATTGTTGGAAGAAGTTGCTGTTGGAGGGTGTTTTCTTTATTCATGGCTGTGTTTTTGGGCAAAATTGTGAGTGAGCCCACTCCCTTGGATGAGAAGCAACCCCACACATGAATGGTCTCAGGATGCTTTACTGTTGGCATGACACAGGACTGATGGTAGCGCTCACCTTTTCTTCTCCGGACAAGCCTTTTTCCAGACGCCCCAAACAATCGGAAAGAGGCTTCATCTGAGAATATGACTTTGCCCCAGTCCTCAGCAGTCCAGTCGCCATGCTTTTTGGAGGAGATCAATCTGCCCCTGATGTTTTTTTTGGAGAGAAGTGGCTTCTTTGCTGCCCTTCTTGACACCAGGCCATCTTCCAAAAGTCTTCACCTCACTGTGCGTGCAGATGCGCTCACACCTGCCTGCTGCCATTCCTGAGTAGCTCTGCACTGGTGGCACTCCGATCCCACAGCTGAATCCTCTTTAGGAGACGATCCTGGCGCTTGCTGGACTTTCTTGGACGCCCTGAAGCCTTCTTAACAAGAATTGAACCTCTTTCCTTGAAGTTCTTGATGATCCTATAAATTGTTGATTTAGGTGTAATCTTAGTAGCCACAATATCCTCGCCTGTGAAGCCATTTTTATGCAACGCAATGATGGCTGCACGCGTTTCTTTGCAGGTCACCATGATTAACAATGAAAGAACAATGATTTCAAGCATCACCCTCCTTTTAACATGTCAAGTCTGCCATTCTCACCCAATCAGCCTGACATAATGATCTCCAGCCTTGTGCTCGTCAACATTCTCACCTGAGTTAACAAGACGATTACTGAAATGATCTCAGCAGGTCCTTTAATGACAGCAATGAAATGCAGTCGAAAGTTTTTTTTCGGGATTAAGTTAATTTTCATGGCAAAGAAAAACTATGCAATTCATCTGATCACTCTTCATAACATTCTGGAGTATATGCAAATTGCTATTATAAAAACGTAAGCAGCAATTCCAATATTTATGTAATTCTCAAAACTTTTGGCCACGACTGTATGTACTACCTTTGATTCTCAACGGAATATCATCAAAGGCTTCAACATATTTGATTGTGCAGAATAACAGAAACACCGTTATGAGAGTAAAAACTCCCTTTATTTCTCTATATAATCCCCTGCCACACTGATGCACTTATCGCAGTGTTTCACTAGTGCTTGGATACCATCAAGTTAGAAAGTTTTCTTAGTACGCCAGAGCCATGATCAGACTGCCTGCTTCATGTTCGAAACTCTGGCCTCCCAGGAATTCCTTTCATTACTCAAACATATAAAAATGGCTCGGAGGGAGGTCAGGACTGTACAGGGCATGTGGCAATAACTCCCAGCCGAGTTCCTGTAATGTACAAGCGGTGTTGATGATTGACTGACAGTCTCTCATACAAGTTGGCAACAAGTTTTCTGTCGATTTTTAAGGATAAGGCGTTCCACACGGTGAATGTTCATGGGAATGACTGCAATGTGTTCTGAGCCCCTACGGCTGCGATTGTATTTCAAGGACGTACGGCCTTCTTTAAAATTTTGTGACATTCATATATTTTATTGTGGCCACGAGTTTCATCACCGTACTGTGCTTGAAATCTTCTGTAAATGTCACTTGCCGTCATTCACCAGAAAGTCCTGGTTTGACTTGAATGCCGTTGTGCATTTATGTGAAAACTATGTGAAAATGTTTGTATTTTTTTGTATGTTCTGTTTAGGCATGCCTGTTTGTTGCAGCAGCCCCCAATGACTGATAGATGATATTATTTTTCTTTACTCACATGTTTTGGTGAAAATTTGATTGAAAGATTGTATTGTGACCATCTCATATACTCATAAAACACACAGTGAACAATTTTCTTTTCATACTTTTGGGAAGTTCACCTTTTCCCCATCTTTTTCCACATTTTATTCTCTTTCCACTAGCTTTGTGTATGTCTATCAGCATTTGTAATGAGTTCCTCAGCTGGCTGCTTTCACAAAGAGAAGGTGAGAAAAGCAGGATGGGTGCAAGACTGTGAACATTTTTTGATTCTGTCTGTTTGAGCTTCTTTTTGATCTTAATGAAATCTGGAGGGCGGGATGGACGCTGCATGTGAAGCAGGTTTCAGCGTCAGGGTGTCCAGCCGAGTGAGCAGAAGGTTGCGGTTCAGCTGCAGAATAGCAGTACAAGATAATTAATAATTAATCCTTTCTGATTTGCCTGATTACTGTAAGGCAATAAGGGACTTAAAAAAATCAAAGAAGTGGATGTTTTTCAAATGTTAACTATTCATGATTCTTGATAGGAATATTAACCGCGATAAAGACGTCTCCTTGAATATTGATTACCTCTAATTAAAAATTCAGTTTGATTAGGAATTCAGCACTTTTTCTCTGTCTCAGTCTTCCTTCAGGCAAATATATATTCGAATGGTGTGTTTGCCTCCTTAAGTCAGCTCTCTGCTTGTGGTTCAATGAAGCGGTTAGCAACCGAGAGTGTTTAATGAGACAGTCATTAGTTCTAATTAGGCCATGGTTAATGGCAATACATTAAAAGGCGAAGCACATCACTGTGAAGAATGGCAGCGCGTTAGTGGAAGCTGACTGGAAACAGCTGTTGATTTTACTGAGCGGCTCGTGCTATGAACAAATACTCCCCTGGAGCTGAGAGAGAGAGAGAGAGAAAATGTGTGAGAGAGAGGGAGAGAGCGAGCAAGAGAGAGAGAGAGAGAGACTTATGATGGATTCTGTCTTTGCACCCCGTGTCCCTGCTTACCATGTTAAACACATGAGGCTGCTTGTACGAAACCCTGTGCTGCATAACTGCATTTGTCTTGTGAGCCTATTACAGGGTTGACAGGGTAAATGAACAGAAATAAACTACAACACCATAGAGTTTCCTTCTTTTCCCAATAAAAGGTTTAGTGTAGGCTTTCTAGGAAAATTTTCTAGCATAATTAATTATCATTATTATTATTATTATTATTAATAATAATAATAATAATAATAATAATAATAATATTTTGTTGCAAGTTGGGGTTGGGCATTTTGCATACATTTGTTTCATTATATGAACTGTAGTTGCAAAGGTTTACATATACACCAATCAGCCACAGCACCATCACCAGGTGAATTGTATACTATTATCAGTAATATATCAGTAAAATGGAATCATGGAAACCTAAGACTCATCTTTGCCCGTGGTGACCAAAGACAGAAAATCCAATGAAGCACAAATTGCTAAAAAGCCAATCATGGTATCAGAACACCCAATGCATCACAGCCTAGCATGTATCATGTTAGTGTGGCCTCACCCCACAACACACAGCACCCAAAGGCTTCGCTGCTAACGTCTCGGTGCCAAACATCAGAACATACCCCAGAGATGGCACAAGGGGAACCCACACAATATTGGGGATAATGTTTGGGTTTTAATGTTATCGCTGATCAGTTTTCATTTGTAATATTGTTCTGTTATAAATAGAGTTGAAATGGGCTGTACTTGTAGAATTGTAAGGACACATCTTGTATTTACGCTAAAAGTTTCTCATATGCAGAGTTCAATTTAGTATGCCTTCGATGTGCTATTAAGATTTCTTTAAATAATATTAAAATGACAATTACTATTTTTGTTTGACTTAATTTAACATATTGTCCTATTAATAAAATGATGCCATTGTAGAAAATCTTTTTATATTTAACAATTTAAACTTTCAACTTTAAATGATTTCTTAAGAAATTTGTGCAAATTCAAATATGCTCGCACACTGCACTGAGATTTCATTCACATTCATAAGAGACATCATGCAAACATGAACCCCACCCCAAAACCCTAAACGTAACCTCTATAACTTAGGAACAGATCCAAATTTGAGAACAGAATGAGGCTAGGATGCTTCTCCTTGGTCTAAGAACCTTGTGAAATGGAGCACTATGGAGTTTTCCTGAGAGCTTTGCCCTTTTGCAGACAGAGATTAGTCGCCACTAAACAGTCAGCAAATTTTTGTCGAGGCTGCAAGATTAGAGCTGGTTCTCGCTGATTTGTATCTTTTTTTTTTTTACTTTCAAAAACTTTCTGTACTCCACTGAGACTCATGAGTGTGTTAAAAAGATTTATATCGCAGTTTTTTCCACCCACATTGTTTTTCAAATAATAAAACACAACCTTTCTTCACCCAGAGCAGAGGTACTGATGCAAAGAGTAACACTGAGAGCTTTCAGTTACTGAGCAATTATTGTAATATTACTGGCTTCTATGTGTCAGATTGGAGAGCCCTTCCTGGCTTGTATGAAAATGTTTTCTTCTGCTATGTTACCTAAACAAATGAGATAAAGTGCTCGGAGGTGCAGAGTCGTCTCTCCCACCTGAGCTTTCTGTCATGTCGCTGTTCGTTCTTCGGGTCTCCTTATACTGGATTGTTCCTCGGCATGCCAGATGGGGAAATTGCAGATGGCAGTTTACATAAACTTCTCCGCATAAAGACGCTCAGTTAGAACGTGACAAATCAATTTGAAAGCTGCTTACACTCGTAACTCATGCACCTCATATGCACAGCTGGTGAATAAGCTTGTGTTAGGGTGAATATATTCATGCATGTATTCGCTTTTATCAGCGCCTCTTTGTTCTATCTGGGCCACCAGTTTCTCTACTAATGAGGGTGTTTTGCTTTGTGCATTTACTGCAACTTGGATGATTGGCTTGTGTGGCTTTGTTGGGGCTAATATAGGTCTTGTATATCTTAAATATGAGGACAGATTTGTTGCCAAGCAGGAGTGTCCTATCTTAACATCATTGCATAACGTTAACGTCCCAAGAGCACCAGACTGGCTAATTGGTCATAATGTATTGAATTTGAGAGCCAACAATCCTCTTCCCTGCCAGATAAAGCAATTAGCATGGCAAACAAGGCTTACAGGTCTTGCTAGCTGTTGAGTCCACAAAATGTAATTGCACACCCAAGTCTTCACCCATTTTTTTTGTAAAAAAGTTTGCCCTTTGACTTGCATTGTAATGAAACAGAGCAGGTTCTGAATGGGGTAGAGCAAATTTCCATGTATCCCAAGGCAATACTGTGAATAAACTTGTAAAAAATATAGAGGATTGTAAAAGTAATCACACCCTTTACCTTTCCCATATTTTCTATTTTTACAACCTGGAACTAAAATTGGACTCAACTGGTATAATATGTCTTGAGTTTGCATACACTCACTCACTCACTCACTCACTCACTCATCATCTATGCCGCTTAATCCTGTATTCAGGGTCACGGGGAGCCTGGAGCCTATCCCAGGAGACTTAGGGCACATGGCAGGGTACACCCTGGACAGGGTGCCAATCCATCGCAGAGCACAGACACACACATTCACACACTATGGGCAATTTGGGAACGCCAATTAGCCTAACCTACATGTCTTTGGACTGTGGGAGGAAACCGGAGTACCCGGAGGAAACCCACCAAGGACAGGGAGAGCATGCAAACTCCATGCACACAGAGACGGGAATCGAGCCTGGCCGGGGATCGAACCCTGACGGTGCAAGGCGACAGTGCTAACCACTACACCACCCTGCCGCAGTTTGCATACAATAAGCAATAATATTGAAGTCTGAATTTCCCCCTGAAAAAAAAAACTCTATATAGTTTGCAAATTTATTTACAAAGCAAAAAAATGGCAAAGAAATTACCCCCATTAATTCTGGTATAAGCAATTGTTATCAAAAGTTGCATAATTAGTTGAGTGAAGTTGACTTTAAACTTACGTTAGCTGACCATGGCAGCAAGGATAGTAGCTCGGTGGTTAGTGTATGATCCATCCATGCATCCATCCATCTATCCATGCATCCATCCATCTAAGAACCTCTGTAGTCCAACTAGGGACCGTGGAGGCCAGTGGTCGCCATTGTATTAATTCCCTTTTGTACGACCGTCGTAGGACCTCCAGTCAATTTTCACATTCAGACACTATGGGCAATTTGGAAAAACCAATTAGCCTAAACTGCATGTCTTTGGACTGTGGGAGGAAACCCACCAAGCACAAGAACATGCAAACTCCAGGCACACAGACCTGACAAAGGAGTCAAACCCAGGACCTGAACGTGCAAGGCAACAGTGCTAACGACTAAGCCATTGTGCCATCAAATGTATGATCACATTGTAATAAACATGCTCCAAGAAGGTCAAATGTTACATTGGGACAAATACCAAGCAGCATCATGAAGATAAGCATCAAAACAAACTCAGAAAATGTTCCAATCTATATCGTTTTAAAAGATAATCCCAACTTTTAACATCTCGCTGAGCAACATTACAACCATTATTACAAAATGCAAATACTGTAATATGTTACAGCAACCACTCTGTCTAGAATACTCTGCTCATCAATACAAATAACCAGTGACTAATCAACCAAGAGCCCAAGAATATTGCTCAAGCCAGTGCTACCAATATAAATATTTACTACTGAGATGGCGTTCTTTGGAAGCTGAGCAGTGTTACTTTCCGTTCATGTGACTTTTGAGTGCAAAACGTTGCCACAGGTGTAACAGGGCTGAATACTTACAGTAAACAGAAACACTTTCATAAGTTTATGCGCACATTACTGTGTTATTAGGCATAATAACACAAAGTGTGTAACTCAGTAGATCTGGCATGCTGTGTACTAGGACATGTTTTCAGCTATTGAGTCTGAACCTGCATTGCTACTGGTTAGTTGGTCGACGCTTACCACATTGTCAGTTGCTTAAACGTCTAGATGCATTAATAATACAGTATATCCCTTCACATCTGAGTTGTAAAAAAGCGAATTTAATAAATAGAAATGTAATGTACACGATGGACGTGGAGGAGGAAGGGCTTTAGAGTTGTCCACAGAGGCCTTGGAATGTGGGATTGTGGGACATACAGACTGACAGCGGGTGCTGATGAAATAATAATGTGCACTGTACATGCAGATGGAATTTGCACATGAAAATCGTCTCTCGCTCAGCTCTCACGGAGTCATGTGCATCACCGATGACAACCCCTGCTGCACTGTTTATATGCAAATAGCCTGCTCATTTCCACGCCATCCTCTGAGAGCCAGAAACCTGACAAGCATGGAGGGAGTGTTTTTATTTTGTTTGCTTTTGAGTATTCCATTTGCTTCATTTAGATTACTTTACTTATAATAACTCTGCTTTTTTGTGGTAATGTCTATAACTCATAGGTCTGATGATGTTCCCTACAGGTGAAAAGAAAGATTGAAGGCCTATAACTCAGTGGCGGCCGATCAAAACGGGGCCCAGGGGCCCCGTCCCCCTTAAAGTTAGGCGGAGAAGAATGCCACTTTAACATGTAATTATTTAGCATAATAATTATTTCTTTTAATAATGAAATAAAGTCATTTGGTCACAATATTCCGCTGTATTTCTTAATATCATTTATTTGCAATTAAAAAAAATCTAAACTGTATTACGTTCATTTGTGTTCGTATACGTGGGGCGCCGGACAAACGAGTGTCTATGTAGCACGTAAATCTTTGAAAAGCATGTGACCTGAGGCTGAGCTCTGATTGGATTTTGTCAAATCATCCTTCGGGCACAGAACCCTACCCCTCCCACTTTTGTTCTTAGCGAATTAATATTGTTTTTAAATATTTGGGCTCATGTGATTGGACCGTTCTCAACAAGTCTTCCAGCACTTCCTGACTCACACTGGACGCGATGTGAGTCAGGCCTTTATTTTATCACCTGATAAATGGATATTAAAAGTATTAAAAGTTTCATTTAAATTTAGTTTGCGCCTCCTCCAAAAAAAAAATTGCACCAGCCGCCACTGCTGTAACTGCTGTGTCCTTTTTATTCTTAAAATTATAATATCTTTTATGTAACAACACCATATCCTGAATATGATCTTGTTTGCTTGTTTTTACTCTTAATGACTCATCGTCTATACCGCTTTATCCTGTATACAGGGTAGCAGGGGGCCTGTAGTCTATCCCAGGAGACTTAGAGCATGAGGTGGGGTACACCCTGGACAAGGTGCCAATCCATCACAGGGCACACACACACACAGAAAACACACTCATTCACATGCTACAGGCAATTTGGGAACGCCAATTAGACTAACCTGCACTGCATGTCTTTGGAAATCATACCCAAGGAAACTTTTTCAACTGGATCCTGGACTGTAAAGTGATTTAGCATACTGTAGCATAGCATTTCCCTCCTGTTATGAATTCATTGCATTAAAAATGCTAAATTAAAAACGATTAAATAGGCTTTGGTTTTATGATAACTTAGTCCTAATCAAACATTGTATAATGTCTTTATGTGTAATTATCCATATTGTTTTGATTGACAAAAAGTTGGTCATTACACCATCTTTTGGTCCAATAAATACACCCATGCATGACTAATATTAGTATGTCAGTATTATAATAAGACAAGGAGATAAATAAAAAAGGAAAAACACAATCACAGAATGATGTAAAATGACGATTTTTTCCCCCCAAGCTTTGATGGTGAGAGGGTTCAACACAGTGCTGCAAAATACTACAGTAGCATGACATATTACATATTTAAAGCTAGTCGTACACCAGAATGCACCAGAGACACAGACATCTACTGTATAAAAGAAAGAAAATCTGATGCTACATGCTCCAAGAAATTTATCCACCTTGTTCATTAGAGTGTCAATAACTCTATTTGGGGCTGACAGAGCTTTCCAAACACAAGCCAAAATAATAATGACCTTACTTAAAGAAATTCTTACAGGCCTGACATACTGGTGGCAATGGGAGTCATTATGATTTCTCTGCACACTATTTATGAGCAACCTGTGCCTGTAAAGACTTCTCGTAACTACCGACATGATGCCTGCATGGTGAGTTGGACACAAATGCATGTGAAAATTCCATACTGTAATAGGATTTTCATTTTCTTTCTATTCCCCTTGCTCTCTCGCTCTCTTTAATGCTCCCTTATATACCTCACCTGCTGTACTCCTTACTGTATTGCTACATATATTCATGAATTAATGTTTGTCATAAAAAAACAGAAGGGATGGAAATAAAAAAAGTAAACATGATGTGTGTTGTGACTGAGGTCTGTCTCGCCTCTGCAGTTTTTTAGTCCCTGGGGACCTGCCAGGACGCACAGACCCTCATCCCATAATTCTCTCTCTCTCTCTTTTGGTTTTCTCAAACCCTTCCCCACTCATCTTGTCTTTACCTTCATTCTCTGCCCCCCCGCTTCCCCGTGTCAAAGCCAGTTACAGGCAGAAGATCTCTCCTTCGTAAATAATTCACAAGTTGATTAATAGACTCACAAGGGTATAATTAGACAGGGGAGAGACACTGGATAGTGTAACCAGTACAGTGCTTAAGGGAATTAGAGAGTGGGATTATTAAGGAAATAGAGGATAGTGTGAGAGTAAAAAAAAAAAAGCAAAGAAAAATATGTGTTGGTGGTATGGAGTGAGGATGAGCATGAGCAGGGGGGCATCTTTGTTGGATTTTGTGGTGCGCAGTGTGCAACGCGCTCTCTCCAGGAGGAAAGCGCCAAGGTTTGTTTGATGTGGAAATTGGACAGTTTGAATCCGTCTCTTTTAATTTTTCACAAGTTACAGGGACCCCCTGGGTCTGCCACACTTTCTTTATAGGAAATAAATGAATTTTTCTGTTTCCCCCCATTCACCACGCGCCCCCACTTCCTTTCTCTTTCTCTTTCTGATCTGTTCTCCTCAATATATTTTCCTTTTGCTCTTTCTTTTTTTTTCTTCTTCTTTTTTTTTTTTTACTTATGAATCTATAGTCACAATTTTGATCCATAGCTCTTTTCAATACTGTCATCAGAATCCATTCATGCTGCTTTTTAAAGCTGAATCCGGCTACTTTAGCATTCTGAAAGTCACTGGTCTCATTGTGCGAGGCAGCCGTTCAGGCAAAATCTAACAAATGCAGAATATGGCTTCAAATCTAAACAGATTTCTGTCTTCCTCTGCACACGGAGTTTCTGAAATGAATGAATGAAAAAAAAAAATCAACCAAGAGAGAATCAATAGAGCTGAAATATTCAGAGATGCGTCTGTTGTCTGTTCACCTTCAGCAGACTTAACGGAGTTCATGTTGTTTCATTTTCTAACCTCCCATCCTATTTGTCATTTGCTTCTTTTTTCATTTGAAATATAAAGTGCAGTCTAAAGTCTTTTCTTTTCTGTATATAACTGTACAGCCTTGTGTAGACTATGTGTGTGTGTGTGTGTGTGTGTGTGTCTGTGGTAAGCAGAAGAAAGGAAATCGGTCTGAACAGGCCCATGCTGGTCCGTCTGCTATATATGTCATCCTGTCAGATCTCATTTATCTTCTTTTTTTTGCTTTCTATTATCTTCTGTCTGTCTCCACATGCTCACCTGGAAGAAAAAAAAACCTTGCATCAGCAGATCTATTTTGCTTTTTTGATACAACTTTCTATAATGCTGTATATCTATTTACTATAAGAGCTTAATGTGAGATCAGACCACAAACCTGTAATTAATGAATGTCTAGTTGGTTCCTTGTATGGTTAGGATGCATGATATTAGATGCCTAGCTCTAAATTATAAAGAGTACATTGTGAAGCATTCGCTTCCTGAGCATCTTGAACATCACGAGCATTTCCTATAACACCCTTCCAAGGTAGGTGGCGGTGTTGTAGCTCAGCAGTGAATGTTGATTTATTTATCTCTGTTGGCATTAAAGCGCCGCGCACCTGATGAAGGGGGTGTCAGGTGGGCCCTGACAGCCTCAGCGGCAGGCGAGCTTGTGCGGTTTGGCTGCTGCACCTGCGGAAACAAGAAACGTCTGCGCCGGCTTTGAAGTTCTGACAGACGAGAGACTCTGAACGTGCCTTAATCTTCCTGTTCCTCTGTCAGAACGAGACGCCGGCGTCTCAGAACGCCTTTCGCTGTTTGCTTTTGCTGCTTAATGACACAAACCATTCACCCCGCCACGTATGACAGCATTTCATCTAGGCCTAATGGGTGCCGGCTGATGTTTCAAACACACACTCACACACGCACATACACATATACACACAATACACCTCTCTTTTTTCTGTCTTTCTGAGGAAGAGGAAGACAATGAGACGCTTCGGCACGTGTTGATCGTGTGCTTTTTGATCGCGCTTTTGTGTTAGCGATGCGCACAAACACACAGGGAAAGTGGCGTGTGTGATGCGCTGAAGATCAGATCAGTAGATTGCTACTGTACAACGCAGTCTCTGTCTGAACTGATTGGCCTGTAGCAGGAAAGGAAAAGACATATGTTTGGAGGCTGTGCGTTTTAAGTGCCGTAGTCAATCTGGCTCATGCACCCGGAGCAAAGCACATCAACATTAATATTTTTAAACTTTTTTCTTTTTTGAAAAAGGCAACTCTTTTGGTGGTTATTCAATAGCTACAGGCTTTCTTGAACTTAAATATGCTATTCTTTTCTGCTTACATATCTCAATCATGAGCAAAGTTAGAGCTGGTTATTTCCAATAAAAAAAAAAAAATCATATTCAAAATCCACTGAAAGACATCAACTTACTTCTCGTCTTAAAGTCAGTGCTACTATTTGTGTAAGAAATAAAATCACTATATACAGCAAGTTGTCCAGTTATACAACAGGGTGTTGTGATGCATCCTAATGAGAAACCTCTTCACAAACCCTATTGTGTTGTAATTATTGTTGTGTAGAATCTGCAAAACCTGTTTGTTTCATATAACATGAATGTAAAAGTTGCTTGTTAAGTTGCTGGAAAACCATAAAAACACAAAATAATCTGTCCTGAAGTCTTTACGTTGCTGGGAATTCTTCTTAATGTTAAAAAAATGCTAAAACTGAAGACTCCTTCCCTAATTGTTAAGAAACAAACACTCACTCTTTCTCACTCATAGTCTATACTGCTTTAGCCTGTGAATAGGCTCGCAGGGGACCTGGAGTCTATTGCCGGAGACTTAGAGCACGAGGCAGGTACACCCTGGAGGCAGGGCAATTTTATATATAAAATTAATATATATATGCAATAGTATAATATATGCAATTTTGGGAAAACCAATTAACCCAATCTGCATATTTTTGGACTGTAAGAAGAAACCGGCGTATCCAGAGGAAACCCAGCAAGCAAGAGGAAACATGCAAACTTCATGCACACAGAGACGGGAATCGAGTCTGGCCACGAATCGAACCTGCACCCTGGAGGTTCAAGGCGACAGTGCTAACCACCAAGTCACAACTTTCCATTATTAGGTTTAGATTTTTAGCATAGAAATTATATTAAATATATTATCAGATTAAATGAGTGCATTAGATATAAACTCTTGTCTGAGGGGCTTATAATGAAAATTAATTAACATCTTGTGGCCATCACATTTGAGTATTGTAGAGTATGCATACATATTAAAAATAATGCAATATGAAATAAAAAAAGTCTACTTTACCAGTTTTTCTTCATAGCTTGTTTTTGCAACTGTGTTTGTTAAAGTCACATGTTAACAAACTAGTTTCAGTGACATTACTCAAAATTAGGTGTACAGTATTATGCAAAAGTTTAGGCGCCCCTTGATAAATAACAGATTTTAATTGAAAAGATGTTAACACAGTCCCTCTTGGAAATGGAAAAAAAATGCACAATAGTTGGGGCACAAATAAAAAAAAATTAAAAAGTTTGGGCATCCTAAGAGTTCCAGAGTCTCAGACTCTTTTTAGAGTTTCAGGCCTTAATCAGCTCATTAGATCTGATGGATGGCAACAGCTGTCATTAGTAAATGCCAATTTCAAAGCTTTACAAATACTTTGACTCTTCGAACCTTGTGCACACACTTGCAGACACTCAACAACCATGGGTTATGAAAGTTATTGATACCCACAATGCAGGAGAAGGCTACAAGAAGATAGCAAAGCGTTGTCAGCTTACAGTTTCCACAGTGAGAAATGTAATCAAGAGATGGCAGTTCAGGGGAACTGTGGAGGTCAAGATGAGATCTGGAAGACTAAGAAAACTCTTGGAAAGAACTGCTCATATGCTGATCAGAAAGACAAATCAAAACCCCCATTTGACTGCAAAAACCTGTAGGAAGATTTAGCAGTCTCAGGAGTGGTGGTGCATCGTTCCACAAGACCTTCATGGAAGAGTCAGCAGAAGAAAACCTTACCTGCATCGCCATCATAAAACCGAACATCAGAGGTATGCAACAGAACATCTACAGAAGCCTGATGTGTTTTTGGAAACAGGTGCTGTGGACTGATGAAGTTAAAATATATCTCTTTGACCACAATCGGCAAAGGCATGTTTGGATGAAAAAAGGACCAGCATTTCATGAAAAGAATACCTTGCCAACTATTAGTGGATCTATCATGCTTTTGGGTTGTTTTGCAGCCAGTGGCACAGGAAACATTGCACAAGTGGAAGGAAGAATGGATTCCACTAAATACCAGCAAATTCTGGAAGCAAACATCACACCATCTGTAAAAAAGCTGAAACTGAAAAGAGGAAGGCTTCTACAACAGGACAATGATCCTAAACATACCTCAAAATCCACTATGGAATACCTCAAGAGACGCAAGCTGAAGGTTTTGGAACGGCCGTCACAGTCCCCTGATTTAAACATCATTGAAAATCTGTGGGTAGATCTTAAAAGAACTGTGCATGCAAGATGACCAAAGAATATTACAGAACTAGAAGCCTTTTGCAAAGAAGAATGGGAGAAAATCCCAAGTACAAGAATCGAAAGACTTTTAGCTGGACATAAAAAGTGTTTACAAGCTGCGATATCTTCCAGAGGAGGTGTTACTAAGTACTGATTATATAGGGTGGCCAAACTTTTGCACAATGCCACAATAATGTTTTTATTTTTAAAAAAAAAATCTTTGTTCTATTTATGACATAAGAAGTAACTGTGCACTAATGTTTGCTGAAAATATTGTGCATTTTTTCCATTTCCAAGAGAGACTGTGTTAACATCTTTTCAATTAAAAAACACAAAAATCTATTATTTAAGGGGTGCCTAAACCTTTGCATAAGACAGTATCTTGTATGGTTATAATTATGACATTCCTTTCCATTATAAAGCGTTTTTTCTCCCCTCTTTTTTTCTTTCTTGTTCTGAAGGTAAATGTTGCGTAGTATAAAACACTCCAGGACACATGAAGGAGAAAAAAAAAAAAAGTCTCCATCCCCTAGTTCCACAGTTGATTATTTTCCCATAACACCATGCAGTTAAAGAGTTGTGCCTCATTTTGACAGACTATACAGCTCTTCTAGACTTGAGCAGAACGTAGGAGCAGGACACAAGTACCAAAAAACAGCACCTGTCTTATGCTGTCGACAAGGTCAGTTCGGTAGTTACACAGTGTTACAACAGCACAGACATTGTTAACAGTTGTTCCAGCGCACCTTGCTCCATGTCCTTCCCCATTAAGCCTGCATAATACAGTACAAGTTCAATAATTCACCCAGTGCAGAGCATTACCAGTTGTCCTGATGTGCATGTAATTCAAAATTAGTGGAGACATAAATAATGTTCAGGTTGTCTTCTTCGGATACACTTTGGATACATGCCTTGCCAGAAGTCTAGAGAACTGCCTGTAATTGGTGTATATTATGCCATTTTGCAAAGTCTTATACCAAAGACAGAACTGGTCTAAAATGTTTAATGTATGCCACCAGTGAGTCTTGGCTAACCACACACAGAAGCGGCAATTTCCGCCATGGTTCTTGCTCTATTCCCATTTATACGCCAATGAAATTCCATTGACTGCTTTGCCATCTTCTATTTATCGATCCTCCCTCCCTTACTATGCCTGCTGGTGGAGGTTGGAGGCAGGGTAGTTGGTGTGTTAGTGGAAGAGCAGGTACGCAGAAGAGGGCACCAAGGTTAATTATTCGATTACTGGGTGGCTCAGGCAGGAGCTGTTTAAACAGGACCCAGTCAGCAGGGGATTAGGCCTCATTACTTGAGCTAAAGCTACGCTGCCGATCCTTCCCCACTGCCCTGCGCTGCCGTGGGCTTAGACGTGCCAGGGAATATTCATATGGCCCCTGGAATGAAATAAAAAAGACTAGAATGAGAAGTAGTGAACATAAATCTTGGGCTTAACTCCTCCGGATCTGTGGCATCATCACTCTAGCTGTGTAGCGCTACAATTATCCCCCAAATGCCCCGTGCTCCGCAAGATTAACATCACTTCTCCGGTTACAGCGTGAGCCGCTCCTGCTCTGCTCCTCTCCTCCGCTCCTGTTGTCCATCAGGCGTCTTGTGGCCAGCAGGGTGTCTGATGGCAGGTGCTGATAATGACACTGCTTTGGCTGATGAGTGGAGATGAGAGGAGAAATGAGGTCGAGACTGTGTGCGTGAACTGACCGTGTTGGTCATTGTGCCCATGAACCTGGTTTGCATTGACTTCAGGTTGTTTTTTTGCCCAGGGCTTGTTTGTTAAGGGGGATCATTTATCTGATAGTGTTGGGTCTCAGAACTGTTACTGTGCTGCATTCGTGGAAAGAGTACAAAACACAATGACTTGAGTAAAAGGATCGTGGTAATATTTCACTTGAGTAAATGAAGTGATTGAGAAAATTCTCTATACTCAAGTTAACGTGATCTGTTGAAAACTATTTGAGTTTACATACCTACGATTGGCACTTAACTAATAATATAATTATATATCTACGGAATGCATTTCTGAATCATTTTGATGTCTTATGAAGAGACTTATGCTCACTTTATCATCGTTAGTATATTAAGAAAGCCAACATTATATGGCTAGCTATAATGTCATGAGCTTTCAGTAGAGAGGTTCATTAGCTAGCTTGCTCATGTTAAGTCATATATGCTTCTAGCCACATAGTCACGACATTATGCTAAGCATTGCCTATTGGCCAGAGCCATTTATCATGAAAGACAGTCACAACAAATCACGAAGATGGATTTTGTGGGCTGCTATTTTGAAATTTTGCTAGGTGTCCCATTCAAGCAAAGTACAATTAAATCGCCAGCGTACATGCTATTTTAGGCAATATTCTGACATGCTGCACAAGCGAAGGACCTCAGTAGTCAACACTGACCAGGTTCTCTATCCGTTTACCTCTGGTAATTCATTTAAAACTTTACAAATCTCTCAAGAAAACATGCTAAAAGTTAAGAAAACATGTTACCATTTGACATAAAATTAACTGAATATGTATTTAGATGTGTGATCGGAAATAATAAGGAGACATCAAAATGCCATGGATTGGGATTCTGAAATGGCAACTTTATTTTTTGGTCAGGTAGTGTATTATTATTATTATTATTATTATTATTATTATTATTATTATTTGTAAGCAAGATAGTGAGGTCAAGCTAATGTACACAACATATTGTTCATACAGAAGTTTATATACTATAAGAGCAGGGTAAATTTGCTTAGCTAAAGTATATTTTAATAAATAATTTGCTATGCTGTTAACTTTAATGTATTTTTTAAAAATAATACTATATTACACAATTTATTTCATTAGTGCTAAGCAACATTCTGAAGCTTAGATAATAACTACAGTGTGTCCAAAAAGTACATTTAAATCACATGCTATTTTAGTTTTTTTTTTTTTTTTTCAATATTCTGACATGCTACCCTAGCGTAGTAGCTCAGCAGTCAACACTGAGCAGTTTCTCTATTCATTCAGATTCAGCTATAAATTCAGAAAATTTATAGCTGTGGCATTTGTCCTTAAAGTTTACGACATCGCTGGTTTAGATAAAGAAATCTATGGTCATGGGTTTGAGGCTGATGTGGTCATTTTAGTTGTTTATTCCAATAATAACTCCTTGGTATAATGCTAGCTTTATACAATAATTAAATTTATGAATCTATTTATATTTAGGTCTTTTTGTTTACCCTTACATACATTTAAGCTGTTCATTTATAGAACACTAGCCAGCGAGCTTATTCTGTACAATTTAGAAAATGTCCGTTCCATCAGCAAAGAAAACCTTCATACTGTAGAAGTGATAACCTGGTCACTCAGTACATTCAGGTCATCAGCTAGCAACACCAGATCATAACACTGCCTCCAGAGACTTGTACAGTGGACACTATGCATGATGGGTGCATTGATCATATGCGCTTCCTTTCTTACACTGAGGCACTCATCGCTCTGGAATTAGCCTTAACCTGAACTCCTCAAATCACATGACCGTTTTCTACTGCTCCGAAGTCCAAATACAAATTGAAGCACTAGCATGTGGTCTTTCATGTAATCATATTCATTCATGATTTGTTATGACAAAAGTTTTTCTTCATGCATATTTTTTGCATTTCTTTATGCATTGCATTGGTTTTTTTGTGCATTTCGTACATAAAGTTGATGGTTCAGCACTATCCTTCTCTATTTTCATCCTTCTATTTTCATAAAGTGTAAATTTAGTCCCAGTAATTTAAAATCTTCTTAGTTGTTTTGCTTGATGCAGACCAATAATTTGATCCTTCTGAAATGGCGACTTTATTTGTTGGTCGGGCAGTGTATTATTATTATTATTATTATTATTATTATTATTATTATTATTATTATTTGCAAGCAAGATAGTGATGTTTAGCTAATGCCAATCACTGCTTCATACAGAAGCTTATACACAGTAAGAGCAAGGTAGAGTTGCTTAGCTAAAGTATACTTTAGCAAATATATATTTTTTATTATACTGTATTTTTGTAATTATACTATATTACACAATGTATTTCATTAGTGCTAGCATGGTGTAAGGAACATTTTGTAGCTACGATAATAACTACAGAGTGTGTATCTTGGATGCCAATCCTATAACTTGTGTTGATCCAGCCATTGGTTCATTGAATGAACCAATGGCTGGATCAACACAAGTTATAGGATTGGCATCCAAGATCCATCCAAGGTAGACAAGATTTCCATTGAAATAATCTATGTCTATATTATTTAAATAGAAATCTTGTCTACCTTTTGCAAAAAGGATTAATTATCCCTTCAGGTAGGTATAGAAACGTTTTGGACATCCTTTATAATTACACTTTATCTTGAAATTAATCATATTATAATTAAATGTGTGAATCAATTTAAACATATCATGCCTGAAACCTTTTGGTTCACATTCATGGAAGTTCCATTATAATGACTTTCATTAAGTAGCTACATGGCACCACAAACCATTAAACACCATAACATCTGTGAACATATAGCAATCTGTAAAGCATGCATACTCTTGAGCAAGTGACCTTCATAATCTCAATCTAGCTTTTACTGGGATGATTTGTTTGCTATAAATCAAGTTGATGTTTGTGTAAAAGCAGTTATTGGTACAGTAGACTAGATCCACTAATGTCTTTCCACTGATCGGGCCCTGTCCTGATTAGGAACTCTACCTGTACTCAGCTTACAGTCCCCGAAAAGGTCACATGTATACATGCAGTCTCTTCTGCCCATATTCAATTGCAGTGCTTCGAATCACCTGCGAGACACTCGTATTTCTGGAGAAGTCTCACCCAGATAACCAACACCTAAAGAAAATATCTACAAGACAACATAGGCTTGTGTATTGTTCTTCAAAATCAGAGCCTTGAGTCAGAGCGGTCTCTTTGTTCACCTGTACCTTTTGTAAGTGCTTCTTTTTCTGCCTTTTGGAAATGATAACAAACACAGAGTGGCTTGCCGCTTCAACTGCAAATGGAATTTAAGGATCGTATACCGTCACAGAGTCGTGCACACACAGACATGAGGACAAGAGCGAGAGACCTCTAGAGAGACTGTTAAACCATTACCAATAAAAATCCTATTAAGCCCAGGAAAAAAATGCTTGATTTTGGAGACCCCGTCTCTCCAATATGTGTGATCTAGCTTAAATCCGCGACAGAAAGCTACCATTATATAATTGAGGAAAAAATCAATGGAGGCAGCTGGACGTGGCTGCTGTGAGCAGGGCCGCGTCCATATGGAAGGTGCACGACTTCGATCGGTGTCTGGGATTGGCTTAGCTTCACTAGCCTAATCACACACTGCGCTGGTCGATGCCAGGCCTTGGCTCTTGGCACTTGCAGCATATGTTAACATTAGTTTTTCCTCCCCCTGTCTAAACAGCACCTGGGATCCGAGCCATTTAAAAGCAAAAGAAACAAGGATTATATTAAAGATTGCCTGAGGATGTTTGGGTGGCCAGTAGAGGAGAGAAGAGTGCCACGAAGGATATTTATTTTTATCGACTCTGTGTTGTAGAAACAGGAAGATTTAGAGAGGCTTGACTACTAAAATTCCCTCAGAGACGTTGCTCTGAGAAGGATGAAAAGAGGTTTCCAAGCATGCTGTCAGGCAAAGTTTATTGGAGTCTTCAGCAGAATAATTATTTTATGACAGAAACAAATATTGATGATAATATAAAACTTTATTTAAGGGCCAAATTTATATATATATATTCAAGTGGGAGGTCCACAAAAATGCCATTAAGAAACAAAAAAAGCAAAGTAACAGCTATACCTTTTCTAGGATTCTCATTGTTATTCTTATTGTGCTTACTATGCACATTTTGAAATTCTACGAAAAACAAACACATTTACATCTTTAAAAAAAAGAACCCCTCTGAGAAAAGTGAGAATCATTGAGAAACCTTTTTAGAGAAACCCCATAAAAGTGTACACAAATACTGTACGTCTCCCTTAAGGCAGTTAACTGGTGCTGCATATCCTGCATTTGCATACTGCAACATGATTGGCTCTAAAATTTTATGATGCCATGTGAATACCAACTCAGAGATCTTCAGGAATGTCACAAAACCATTTTGCAAGTTACCATTTTTGCAGCATCCTACACATTCATAGACACATTCATAAATTCCTCTAAAAGGGTTAAATCCAAAAATGCTCTGTAAAACTTAGGACAATTTTACATTACAATAACAAAACAATATCAGCCATATTTCACATAAAGTTCTAATACAGAGCAATGCATAATTAATGAACTAATAGAAGTAATAAATCAACTGGTAGCCCAGAGGTCGACTTTTCACCTGCCAGGTTCCCATGTTCGATTCCCAGCTAATACCCAAACCCAACCACTAGATGCAGTGCATTCTGATTGCTTTGCGGTACGGTAGTGTAGTGGTTGTCACTGTGGCCACACACCTCCAGGGTTGAGGGTTCGATTCCTGCCTTGAGTTTGTGTATGTGGAGAATGCATGTTCCCATGGGTTTCCTCACAGTCCTAAAACAGTCAGATTACAGCGTAAATTATCCATAGTGTTTAAGTGAGTGTGTACACCTGTCCAAGGAGTACCCCATCTTGTGCCCCGAGTCCCTGAGATGGGCTCCAGGCCTCCCGTGACCCTGTACAAGATAAGTGGTATAGAGACTGTACTATAGTGAGTGAGTACTACTTCTTTGCGATGTGGATTATGATGTTAAGAGGCTATATATGCGTATATGCATTAATTGTAAACTGCTTGAAATGGCATTAGCAATAACATTTTTCTGTTAAGAAAGAATATTTATATTATTAACAAAATAAACAATTAATATCTTGCTTGTTTAGGAAAAAGTTGTCCTATAATTCAGTTTGGAATCAAAAGGGACTCTAACACATGGGACAAACGATGCTCTGATACTTTGCTGTTGGCCTGTAACCCTGCAATAACTGGAGCATATTTACAGATGAGAGAAGGTGAGTCCAGAGCTGCCATATTAATTGCCTTTTGGATTGGCCCAATTATGCCATTAACAAGGCCTAAAGTGGGAGCTAATGGCTGGAGACCTCATTTACATAGCATTAGCTTAATTGAGCAGCAGGGACAGGGTTTGAGGCCTAGCGCGAGTTGAAGGCCCGAGCTAATGTTACTGATGGATCGGTGATGGTCCGACAGCAGCCTTTTACCTGACAGTTATATTAATTAACAGCTATCCTATTACACAGGTTTTAAAAGCGATGAATAAATAAAAGAGGTGATGATACAGCACATGGATTTTTAGAAACAAGAAATGGACATTATCGCATGTTGACAAGCTCTAAAAGCGTAACAAGTGCAAGTTCAGTGACTTAGTTTATGTTTTTAATTCAGGTTAGTGTCTTTCAGTAACAAAAAACCCGTCAACCTTGTCTGAGGAAGAGACTAGCCGCATCTGAAGGTAGGCTCAGTGAAGCGGGTCAGGCAGGAAGCTCTTTTGTTATGTAAAGAGCCGCTATTTGATCCCGGAGCAGAAAAAAAAGGAAAGAGAAACCCAGTCCGATAAACTTGCCTCATCAGATAATTGAAGATGCCTTTGCTCCAATTTCCCTCCTTTGCATAAATGTCTGATCGGCTTTCAAATGCGGATCGTGGGGAGGATGGAGGATGAAGGATGGGTCTAGGCACTGTCTCCTCTCCAGCATTATTCTTTCTGAAGCAGTATGCAATACAGTGAACAGGATCGTAAAAATGGGTCATAAAGATTTGAAGGGTTTTTGAAACGAATCATGCAAGAAACTGTACATTTATTATGCATGTTTTACCTTATGGGTAAAAGAATTGCATGTTTAAAACCCAGTCCATTTGCATAATATCTTCCAACTTTTTTCAACATATAAGCAGATACACTATTGTAAATTACACTACCTTAGTACTAAGCAGGCAGTTACTAAGGATGCTGAAAATGCATTGCACAGTGTCACATGGTCATATTCTTTTCATATTTGTTTTCATTTCCTTTCTTACATTTCCCTTTATTGTTTGTCGAATTAGATTTCATGTGCCTTTCTCCTGTTGTTTAACCGAGAACTGCTCATTGTTCATTTTTTTACCCCCTGTTTCTACAGCCTGGTTTCCTTTTGTCTTTTCTCAAGTCCACTCTCGAAGGAGTCATTCTCGCGCCTGTTGCTGTAATTGGAGGCGTAGACTAAGAGTTTTGCACTCATTAGTCCCCCACAACTTCTCTCATCTCTTTCCATTCTAATCATATTTCATCGCGTCCGAGGCGTGCGTCCCCTCACTCCCTCCGGCCTCCTCCCTCTCCCACCTCTCCCTCGCTCTCTGTCAGTCTTTAACTACACTCCACTTTGGCCAGTGCTCTACTTGTTACAGCCGCAACACGAGTGCAAACAATCAAAGTGTTTGGGAGCACTGAAATATGCATGGCTCTCCGTGACAGACAGATAAAGCAGGGCAATTAGGCACGTAATCCTAGAGCACGGCAAGGACTCGGCAGGCTCGGCTGTCCTCCTCTTCCTCTCCCTGTCTCCCCCTCCCCTCCCCTCCGTCCGTATCTCTTTCCCGGCGCTACTCTATTGCGCTGTATTAGTTAAATGTACTTTGTGTGTCGGCTCCCCATCAAATCAAGTAACACTTCCTCTAATTGGCTTATAAATAATACAGCAGAGGCCGCATTATAATTTCATCAGTGGTAAACATTGCGGGGGCAGTCGGTAAAGAATCTATCCCTCATTAATTTCCTTATTTGGGTAGATGGAACGGAGAAGGAAGTAAAAAAGAAAGACGGAGATGAGGGTGAGACAGAGTGAGAAAGAGCGAGAGAGAGAGGGGGGGGGATCAGGTGAATGTAAGAAACATCACCACAGGCAAAGAAGGAGGGAAAGTTAAAAAGGGCCGCTGGTAGGAGGACACTGCGGGTGCTTTTCTTAATAGATGTCAGACATTTGATTCGATTTTTGTCAGAAACTCTCACAGAAAAAGTCAAGACAGTAGCCCAATCCCTCCCTCCCTCCATCCCAGTGACTTCTCACTCGGATCCCATTCCCCCATTTTCTCTCCTTGTTTTTTTAAACCAACTTTATGAATATTTCATAACAAGACTCATAAATATTCATTCTAATAGCTTTGCATAGGAGTTATTTCCGGTATGATTTTTTTCTATTAAAAAAAAACCCAAAACAAAAATACTCATTATAAATTCTTCATGCTCTGAAATAATACAATGCACACACAAAAAAACAAGCAAAACACACACACACACACACACACACACACACACACACACACACACACACACACACACACACACACACACACACATATTTGCAAAGTTGTTTGCACTGTTGCGGCAGAAAATAAAGAATTAATAAATTAATAAAATGCAGTAGCCTACTGAGTTTCTGGTTTAAAGGTGCGGTCAGTGATTTAAAAAGAAAACAGAAGGTTTGCGATGTAATATTTCCAGGAACTGTTAATAAAATATCCCCTCACAGGAAACACTCTGGTCCCGATGCCCCTCACTCAGGTTCTGTTAATGCAGGAAAAAACATAGTGTGAAAAACCGACGTCTGACTAGTTAGGACATGGAAGCGTCTCTGCTTTGCTGTCAATCATGTAGCTTACCACATTCACATTTCATGCTTTTGCTCTTGTACTACTGTTCAAGTGTTTTAACCTTATTTTTGAGCTAGGGCTTTGGAGAAAACACCGAAACAGGGGCAGCATGCATTTTTCTAAACTTTGAGTTACACTATATGGCTGAAAGTTTGTGAACACAATCTAAACAGCGTCCTCATGTCTGGAATTTGAACACTTCAGATTTAATTCCCTTTAATAATCTTGACTCTTCTGGGAAGGAAGATTCCTCTAGATTTTGGAACGTGGCTGTGCGCAGGAAGTCTGGGGTTCACCTGGTGTTCCAGTTCATTACAATGGTGTTATTTCAGCCACATTTGGATGAGATGGTCAGATGAGACACAAGCCTTTGGCCATAAAGCTTTGTAGCTTCGGGTAAAATCGCAAAATTTTTAGGTTACTTTGACTTTAAATGTACGTTCAGCAGGTTTTAACACAATTGAAGGGCTGGCTTTCTAATTTAAAGAACACACTTTTAACCCAAAATCAAGCGCAGGGTTTTCAGCACCAGGAACTGTTCATAGACCCCCCCTCCCCTCCCCTTTTTGTATGGTGTCCCATCAGAGCAACCCACATAAGCAGCTTCCCATCAGTCCTCAGCCCTAAACACTAATGTGTCTGCTTATTTTTCAAGCTGACATATTAGCATGACCTATGTACATAATATATATATACACACCCATATCCACACTCCCCTGACGCCTCTCTCCGGCTCTGGGTCTGGTGTTGAGTACAGGTTTAATTAATATAGCAGTAAAAGGCCTGTCTGCTCCCTTTCCGCGTGTCCACATTAGTTCCACTTGAGCAGTTTAACACTGTCAAACAAGCACTGTGTTTATTGACGTCTCCTCCCCCAGACCCCCACCACACACACATGCAAAACATCTAGTCATGGGTCACTGGCAGCATCCCAGCAGGACCATGTAGCTGTTAAAGGACCATGTTAACAGCCTGATTTGAAAATCTGTGGTACAAACGATGGCTGCGGGTCTCATTTTGAGGGTACAGTGAATCCTCTGAATCCTTAAAGAGTAAAGAAAAAAAATATATTACAGGACACATGCTGTGGTGCCACATCACAAACTTTTAAACTTTTCACTCCTTTTTTCTGTTGTTTTTACGACTTTATTAGTGATTATAAATAGAGCAGCATAATCAAACCGGTTTACAATCGAAATCAGTCAGTTAATGTTTAATTCAGCTTTTGTAGTATTTTTATTTTCTTGTTGTTTGACAGCGTCTCTCGAGCCCCAGTCAAATACATTAATTATGTGGCCTATCAAATTATAACTTAATAATATATATTAATAATTATATAATAATTATAGACGCCTCCCTCTTGTCTATAGCTCATGCTGTCAACCGAATCAGAATGCTATAGCTGTGTGTATGTTTTGGAAGGAAAATTCATAGCTTGTCCCTCAAGGGGAACTCGTACTGGTTCTGTCAAAGGTTCTTTCAACCCTTTAAAGCAGGGGTCTCAAACTCAATTCCTGGAGGGCCGCAGCCCCACAGAGTTTTGTTCCAACCCTGCTCCAACATACATACCATGTAGTTTTCAAATAAGCCTTAATGACTTGATTAGTTGGATCAGGTGCTTTTAATTATGGTTGGAACAAAACTCTGTAGGGCTGCGGCCCTCCAGGAACTGAGTTTGAGACCCCTGCTTTAAAGGTTCAGTACTACTTTGAATTTTCAAATGTAGTTCTTCATGTACCACAGCAATTGATGAAATTATAAAAACCATCACTTAGTAATAATGACAGGGGGATTTTTCCCCTTTTAAATCCTTTTACAAATCCTTGGACAAATAAAACTTGCATGCTGAGATTGATCTGTACTTCAAAAACATCTACATTGGACTACAAGTGTGTACAGTACAGGTATTGTACAAGGATCTCAGTGGTGTGTACAATCAAAGAGATTGATTCCACTGGATTGAAACAGCAAAGTCTTGGAATCCTTGTGAGCATTTATAACATGAATAATTTAAAGAAAGCCACACCGATGCTCACCGCTCGATCCACTCAGAGTTCAAATCAACATTGCTGACATGAAAATCTTCTCCTTTCACTCGGCAATGTCTGTAAGCCCAGTGTCTGATTCCAGCCGACAAATACCAACTGAATAGCAACGATTAAAGTTTTGGTTTTGTCTTGGGAAAAATAATCTTACTCTGGCAGTTTTAAAGGCCAGACAAACTAATGTTGTATGCAATAATCGTACTACTAGACACATCTGCATATTGACATTTTGTTTGAAAATCAAAGTGCCGGGGAATTATAATAAATATTGTGTATTTAACATGATAGAAACGCATAAGCCATTTTTACCAAAAGAACATAGGCTTTATTTTATATATACACTTTATGACCACAAAATTGGTTATTATATAGACGTACAGTATTGTGGGAAAAGTCTTGCGCCAGCCCTCATTTCATCATATTTTGCTTCCAAAGAGCCAGACTTTCTTGTATTTTTAATGTGGTCTTGAGGAATAGTTCTCCAGGCTTCCTAATGGATTTTTCACCAGTTTCCGAGGGATAGTTTCCGTTTGTTAAGGCATACAATTACCTATGAACAATTCAAACTAAAAAAAACAAACAAAAAAAAACACCTAACTTAACTTAATGAACCAGTGAGAAACTGAGATGAAAACCTGAGATGATCAGGCTGGTGTTTCAGTATACTGGTGATGCTGGATGCTGAGTGGTTGGAACAGACGAGGGGAAACGAGGTTGCTGCTGATGTTGTCAAATAAACAACAAATTAAAACATTTTTTAGGCAGTCTATCACAATAAAAACATTTTCACCCTTTTCTTTATGTTAATATGAAGAACTGAGGTGTGGCTTAAGACTTTTGCACAGTACACTGTATATACACACGTAATCACTTCACGATATATATATATATA
>QMIH01000856.1:90455-129092 GCA_003987875.1 Clarias batrachus
TATATATATATATATCCTTTTATGCAAGAACAGCACATACAGTATACAAGCAGCATAACATAACGATAAAGAAATAGCACTAGAGTCCTAATTCAACAGTAGCTTCTTTTTAACATTGGCACAATCACTTGTTTAATTAAGATATCATGTATGATGAGAGGTTTCATTATAATGTTGGCTCAACAAAGCAGACTCTCACATGGATAAATATATCTGAAATAAAACATACTGTCACAACTCACTGTTCTTTAACAAAAGTACTGAATCCAAATGACGAAAGAAGTTCAGTCACGGCCGTGAAGACTATGAATATTGTATGTTGCGCGGGGTGGGGAAAAAAAAAAGTCTGTGTTTGAAGTGTTGAGTGTGTGTGCACAAAGAAAGGAACGAGGAGGGGGTAGTAATTATTGTACAAATGCTTCCTGACATCTCATTATATGAAAGACGTAGGTGGTTCCGCCAAAACACGGCTAACCTTTTCGGCACGATCGGTCTCCACCTTTCGGCATGGCACGTGCCCCCGCCAATGGGGCGAGCTCCTTTTTGACAAACAAACTGCATTACTAACAAAGAAAAAAACGTTTAACATTACATATTGTGACATTTAGGCTTGTCCCACGTCAGTCAAAAGACAATTGGGTGTAATCGCTTTTGCAATTCAGCTATTGAAACCATACATAACTCATTTATTTTGGAAAAAAAAAAAAAGATATGAGCATCAGTTCTGTGGACAGAAATACCTGCAGAGTGTAAGTTAAGAGATAAAAATGCTAGAATATTTCAACATTGCAAAATGCACACGAACGCACAAGACACATTTGGTACGGCAGCGAGTTCTCCCTTTGGGGTCTCGCTCTTCTTTGATCACAAAGTGCTTGTTCTGCATTGCGTAATCAAGTGCTGCTCGTCCATCGTGTTCTAATGTTTAAAAAAAAAAAAACATTTGTGTGGGACTGCTAAAACACAATCAGGAGTGCTTTTTGTTACATTACGAGAAAGCTTTAATATCTGCAATGTATTTGCAAAATTTTTAAGAAATCTAAGCGTCTGGGGGGTGGGGGAAGTTGTGTTTCAAGCCCCTGTGGCAAGTGATCCGCTCCGGTGACCTCCGATACGGAGCAGGGCATTGTGGTGGGATCAGTAGTTGATATCGAGGATAAGGAACAAGATGGAGCACTTTTCATCATCTCACATCTCTGACCATGAGGTACTGTAGGAATATAGGGAAGGATATATCTGCGGCTCCTGTGTCAAACTGTACGGCTTCTGTATTTATTTCCCAACGGTCCATAAAAAGAGGGTTAACTATATTTAACAATATGCACTCTAACCCCGCCTCTTCTTAATTAAAACGGGAAATCACATCTGTGGCTGGAATCCGCACCTCATTACTCTGGTAGCTCATTAGAGGCGTATCCCTCGGGAAGCGCCCAAACGCGCTCTTAAAACACTTTTGCCTCTGTCTCTCGCTGCATATCTGTCTCTCGCGGGCTTTAATCTCTCCTCATGCAGCCCGTGTAAAGTTCTCGTGTGAAGACGGAGGACGATGCCGATGGAGATGTTTCCTTAAGCCAATTAAGAGGCGAAACCACACGACGAGGCTGAAAGAAAGTCGTGGTAAAAAAAAGGAATTGTAGTAGTACAGGCTCAAACAAACAAACAAACAAAAAATGTTCAGCAGATAAAAAAAAAAAAAAAAAAAAATTTAAGTATAGCTGTGTTAGGTGGAGGAGGTTTTTCCTCATCATTTCTATTTGTACACACAACTGACCTCAACCGAATGAAAACTATTCTAAGCTCTAGACAAAACAAACCATTAGAGAAGAAAATAGTACAAAATTCATACACGATGCTCATATATGTATATAGATATATAGACACACACATACATACATGCATGCATGGCATGCATACATACACACACATATAAGAGCCATGAATTATCTGAGTAAAAAAATAATAAACAGTGCTATACAGTTTGTAAGGTTTCGGGGGTCCGTCAGCAGCTTTGTGTCCGGCAGGGTAAACGTGTCAGAGTAGCGGTGAGTCACAGAACGTACACGGCCCCTGTAAGATCTTCTTTACCCAGTCTGGATCTGCAAAGAGGCAAACAGGAAATGGAAATCCAAGAGAGCCGATGAACATGGTGCAAATAAAACCCGACAAACAAGTCACCGGTTTTTCCGTGATTGTGTTTCGCCGAGCGGGGCTGAGACGACGTGATTAGCTAATGTCACGCACCTCAGGTATGAGAGGTGGGGTTTCGTTAGTTAATACATGTTTAATGGGAGCTGGCATTAGCACGGGTGCGTTAGCGCTCCTTTTACTACGCGGTAGTACAGTATATGCGCAGGGTAAATTTGAGAGCGCATTGAAAGCTAAGGACGTATATGCGCCTTAAACGTATATAATTCTCTCCCAGGGAAGTAGTTGGCTTCTTTAGTTTTGCAATGGACCCACATTGTTTTTAGGCTAAATCCAACTTTGAAAGCGTTTCTTGGTACTCACTGATACTAATACAGAATTTAATAATCTACTTGCATGTTCAGTTTCAGAAATATGCATATTTACACCTGTCAAAATCACTCAAAGGACATCAAGAACAACCTACAGAGTAAGAGCTGTTATTTTTATTGATCTAGACAAAGGGTGTTAAAGTCAAACTGGGACTTGTGAAGAAATTTGTCGTGAATAAGGGCGGGAAACTGATTTCTGTTGCCATTTACAGACAACTTCAAGCACAGTACGGTGATGAGACTCTTCCACCCATCTATCAGGTCATCCGTCCAACTAGGAACCTCTATAGTACAACTAGGGACAGTGGAGGCCAATGGGGACCATTTTGTACGACTGTGGTATGGCCTCCAACAAAACGCACTTTCACACTTACATTGATGAGACTCTTAGCCGCAGCAAAATATTTTAACGGTGCAACCGTTTCAAAACGATCATACATCTTTGTGTCTTGAAGCCCACTGCAGTTGTTCTTGTAAACATTCAGTGAGTGGAACACCTGATCCTTGGGATTCTCACTGCCACATGCTCCAAGCACTTTCCACATGTTTGGGCCATTAAAGAAGTTCCTGGGAAGCCAGTGTTTCACATGTGACTTAGGCAGTCCGATCATGATGAAAACTTTCTAACTTGACGGTATCCTAGTGAAACACTGGGATAAGTGCATTAGTGTGGCAGAGGATTATATAGAGAAATAAATGGAGTTTTTACTCTCATAACTGTGTTCTGTTATTCTTGCACAATCAAAAGTCCAGGTTTGACTTGTTCAACCATTGTAAATACTGCATGAATCACATGAAAGCTGAGTTTTGGATCCCTACAATGAGCTACAATGAGTTTCGTACTTGATACATTTTATCAGGAAGATGACGTTAGCAATTTTTCTTGTTATACATAGAGCAAATTGCATGAAAAAAAAATGGTACTGGATGAAGCGGCCCTAATTAATATACTGTACCATCACATGTATCAATCTACCATCATATCATGCTAGTCCTGTCCCACAGCATATTTAAGATTGTGTGTGTGTGTGTGTGTGTGTGTGTGTGTGTGTGTGTGCGCGCGCGCACATGCATGCGAAAAGACGCCGCTGGGCAGAACTCTGATAGATCACCACTTCTTACCCTCAGGCTGTGGCACTGAAGCGATGCTGTCCTGCAGCAGACAGCGACGGTACGTCACGCTCTGACAGACCTGATACGACCGCACACACCTAAGACAAAGTGGAAAAACACACACAAGGGCTTGGGAAAATAGTCAAGGAAGTTTCAGCCTGGTGTTACGTTGGATAGTCTTACAGTACTGCACATGGCACCGTCCCTGCTTTATCCATCAGGGTCGGTGAGATCCAAGTGAATTTAGGTCATTTTTGTCATTAAAAAAAATACAACTTTATTGAGGAAGTTTCAAAATGAATCCAAGTGACCTGGTTGAAACTAGATAACTAACCTAAGGAAAAATATATAATGATTTAGTTAAGCTAGCATTAATAATGACTAAGAGATACAAATGCAAAAGCATTACAATCGTGCACATGGCGCAAAAAAGTGGCCACGGTTGGCAAGGCATTGTATCACGATGAAATTTCGTTTAAGCATAGCTACATTCCAAAAGATTTATATATTATATTATATTATATTATATTATATTAGAGTAGATTATATTTTATATAAATAAAGCAGATTTGCACAATGGGTTAGAAGAAAAAAAACCCCACTTATCTCACAATAATAATAAAAAACTGAAAAAAAAAAGTGAAATAAATATGTTTAACGGGGTTAAAAAAAACCCTCACAAAATAATTATTTTCAACAAAGACACATGCCACAATTACTGACCACAATTTAACTGAAACAATTTTCCCATTTAAAATTTTTTTGTTTATTGGTGATTGTAGGAACCGTCAAGCTGTTATCCATAATTTCCATCATCCATCAACAACCAAATGGAAAAGAAATGAGACCACACAAGCCAAATTCGGAATTTTCGAAAACTTGCTACATTCTTGAAATGCCCATTTCTACTGTTGGGACAATATTTAAAAAGTAGACAACAACTACAACTGTTACAAACTTGGCTGGAAGAGGACTAAATTCATTTTGTTCCCAGACACAAAGAGTAAAACAATAATCACTGTCGATGAATTATAAGACCAAACTTATAACTTTGGGGTTACCAAGTCACTGAAACCACCATCAGATGCACCACCTGCCAACAGATCATTTCGAAGGTATGCCAGGAAAAAATAAATCTCAAACCTAAGTGCCTTGAGTTTGCGAAATGCTGCGAAAACTTTGACTGAAACCATGTTCTATGGTCTAATGAAACAAAAACAGAACTTTTTTGGCACACTCAAGGGGCGCTTGTTCTCTAAGAAGAAAAGAAGCTTATCCCGGCTATAAAAAAAAATTCAGTGGAAGTTCTGTGATGTCGTGTCGTGGGGCTGTTTTTCCTCCTAAGACCCTGGAAATCTTGTTAGGCTACATGGCAACATGGACTCCATGAAATATCAGAATATTTTAAATCAATGTCTAAACTAAAACTGGGTTGTGATTAGATCTTCCAACACAGCAGTGATCCGAAGCATTTGTCCAAATCAACATAAGATGCTTATTTGAGCAGAGCTGCTCAGAACTGAACCCCATTGAAAACCTGTGGGGTGAGCTGATGAGGAGAGTGCATAAGAGAAGATATAGGACCATGAAAGATCTTGAGAGATCCTGTGAAGAGGTATGATCAGCTTTGTATTCTTCAACCTTGTTGGAAGGTTATGGGAAAAGTGCTGTATTGTTTGCAAAGACAGGATATATAACGTGTCATATGCAGGGGTGTCAATAATTGTGGCACATTTGAGTTTTTTTTTCTTTTATGACGAAGAATTTGTAATTTTACTTCAATTAAAGGTTGGATTTGTTTCTTCGCTTCCAAAAAGGTTTCTTAACCCTTTTTACTAATCTTTATAAGGGGTGCCAATAATTGTGGAGGGCAGCGTATAACTCAGTAAAAAAAAAAAAAAAAAGCCCAGATTATAATGCAGATGTGTAGAGCTGGCAATCTTACCTGAGCCATATGTGTCCACTACTGCACACAGCCTGCTTACGGTCAGTAAAGGGCAGAACCTCTTTGCACAGGCTGCAGTACTCGGGAAACGTCTGCTTGTTCATTTTCTTCATTATGTGACCAATCAGAACCTGTGCAAAACGCAAGACGTGACGGACAATAAATCTTTTAAACTTCTCTATTTATTCTCTATAGATATGTTAGGATTTGACCTTTAGTGTGCTTCATTCTCGCATCTTTCTAGATGTAGGACTTTATTACTTTTTGAGCAAACAGCTGAAATACGTTGTCGCTCTTGAACAAAGCCCATATCATATTATAATAGGGTCCAATCATTCCTTATTTATTTAATCCACCTGCCCTTTTTGCTCATAACATCACGTCAGACCTGCAAAGATTTATTGTACAAATCTAATGCTGCAGCAATATTCGAGATGAACCTTTATACTAATATGTGACAGGATTAGGCTCTGCTATTTTCATAAATGATGATGCTAATGGCTTAAGTACAAACACTGTGTTGGAGGATACAACTTTATGAGTTTGTGATGTACATCATAGCACCAGAATAACTATAGTTATATTTAGATTTCTTACACTTGTGTGTGTCGAGTATGTGCCAGTTTATGAAGATTATTAGTATTATAGGCGGGGGGGATAAAATTAAATAATAAAATGAAATCGATTCAGTTATGAACTGCGATTCTTTTGCGTAGTGATTTACATTTAGACGCACTGACCAAAATTTTTTAAAGTATATAATAGAGCAGGTCCATCTGCAAGTGACCGTTTTTATGGTGTTACATTATTACAAATCTTCCCCTTTCTCAAACATTACAAGTGAATGTGTCTTAAATCCACTCATTACATGTCTCAAAACACTGTGAGCACAAATTAGTTGAAAACATTAGAAGCCATGTTAGAAGTCGAATGCACTCGCATGCTTATAGCCACCCAACCTGCATGCTAGAAATCGCGCTTTCATGTAAAACTATTAATCCACATACTTTCTGAATTGAATGTAAAGCTATACGCAGGAATGTTCAAGGAGTCCTCAAAATGTATTATAGGGTGTTATTACAGCCATTCCTTTTTGAACTCAAAACACACTGAGTATGATTAGTCAGCTTTTTATGCATAGAAAATCTAAAACTCAAACCACTTTGAAATGAATTGAACTCGAGAGGTGCTCAGAGTTTAGGTTCACTTATCCTGTGCATTCAGAACACAAGGCTCTCCAAGTTTGCTTTCCCGGCTTTTGCAATTGTACCTTAGCATTCAAGGCTTGACATAGACACGTCACCGTCCTATGACACTGGGATGCTCAAAAAAAAAACTACAGAAATCAATATATAGGCACAGTCATATTGGTTTAAGCATGCCAGTGAAAAAATACATGTAAATGGAGGAGCTGTGCATTTTCTGGATAAAATACTACTAATAATATATAATGGACATAATACTAATAATTACTACGTTGGGATGGGGTTGGCACTGTTGCCTAGTGGTTAGCACCGTGGCCTCACAACTCTAGGGTTGAGTGCTTAGATCTGTGTGCATGGAGTTTGTATGTTCTTTCTGTGGGTTTCCTCCTGGTACTTTGGTTTCTTTCCACAGACAGGTAGATTAGGCTAACTGGCTGTAGTGTGTGCTTTCGATGATTCTCTCCCTGTCCATGGTTCTGTAACTTCACGACTTTCTAAATATCATGATTCACTCACTTACTCACCATCTATACCGCTTTATCCTGTATTCAGGGTCATGGAGGCCTGGAGCCTATCCCAGGAGGCTTAGAGCACAAGGCAGGGTACACCCTGGACAGGGTGCCAATCCATCGCAGGGCACACATACTTACACACTCTCACACTGTGGGCAATTTGGGAACGGCAAATAGCCTAAACATACATGTCTTTGGACTGTGGGAGGAAACAGGAGTACACGGAGGAAACCCACCAAGCACGTGAATTTTTTAAAATCTATTTTCTAGTCAATGTGGCTTAACATAAAACGACAAAAAACTGTATCAATTTTGACCCTCTCTCTATTACCAAGTACTAATAATTGGGCATCACTGTGAAAAATGAAGCTAACTCAGAAAAAACAAATAGTGAGACACTGGCAATCAGTCCAATTTCAATTTTATAAGCAACCTTAGACAAATCATTTTTGTGCTACATCATAAACCCTTGAATATAAAAATGTCTCACTGAATACGGTTGAGGAATGTAAATGTTCTAGTGCTTTTCATCCGGAAAAAAAAAAAAAAACAGTTTATCCATTTACTCGTATTTGATTACAGGCCAGATTTGCCTGCAGCTATATGGCAGCAACGTTGGCAGAGAAGATAAGATAGTCCGTTTTTGATCCACTTTAAGAAACTGGCATTTCTTTATTCAGGAGTTAACGTGAGCCAGAATGGCATTCAGGCACCGTCTATAAATAAATAAGGTTAAGATTAAATTATTTGTCACATGCACCATACTGCACCGTGAAATGATTTTTTTATTTCACATATCTCGGTTAGGGAGCTGGGGTCAGAGAATAGGGTCAGTCTTGATACAGCGCCCCTTGAGCAGACAAGGATTAAGGGCCTTGCTCAAGGTCTCAACAGTGGCAGCTTCGTGGTGGAGGGGCTTGAACCTCCAACCTTCCGGTCAGTAACCCACAGGCGTACTCGTTTGAGCCAGCGCTGCCCCAATAAACAACTGGATTGCGAGTTCACAGCGAAGATTCTAAAAGGACTGTACTCTATGATGGGGGTGCTCCGATTGATCGGTCGCTGATGATAATCGGCCGATAATAGCCTTGGGACGTTTCAGATGATGCAAAACTCCATTTGATAATTGTTATTTATTTAGTTATTTATTTTGTGTGCTTCTAAAATGGCTTCACCGGTCTGGCAATTCTACGTGTTGTGTGAAAAAGACAATACATTAGCAATCGGCAACCTGTGTAACAAGACAATTCCACGAAGCGGGAAGCACCCAAAACATTTTAACACCACGAACCTCATCAGACATTTGAGAGAGCGGGAGAGTTCAGTAACTCGCGCGCCACCACTCACTCAGCTCTCGGCAAGTCCCCTATCTCACCTACGCGGTTTCGTGCGGTGGCCAAAAGTACGGTTCATCATGATTCACCACGAGTTTTGGCGGTGTGACTTTAAACATGAAAAATGAAACATGTTTAATTAAAAATGTTAATTTTTTTGGCGGTCCTTGCGGATACTTGAGGTCCGTGCAGAACGTCCGGCGACTCGCGTTCTACTTGTCTGTTATTTTATTTAATTTTAAATAAATTGTTTATTTAAATAATTTTAAATAAATACATTTATTTTATTTAAGCTCCAAACTGTTCCCAATTACTAAACAAACACAGGCTGCTATGTTTTAAGTTGACGTGTTGCACATGCTGCTTGCCAACCAATGCAGTTGTCAATTCATGATATTCCACTTCTCGTAATTTCAATACTTAATTTACATTGTTGTTAAATATAGTTTAATAAATTATGCTACATGATAAGGCTTCGAGTAGACCCTGTAATCTGTAACGGCCGATACAGCTGCTAGTGATCGGAGATCGGTCCCAAAAATCCTGATCGGAGCACCCCTACTCTAAGATATTTGGTCCATACAATTATAATATTAATGTGTGGTAGTCTGGTTGCAGGTTCCTTCAACTTCATACCACCGAGATATTCTATCAATATGACATTACATCACCAGACGTTTTGAGGTGAATTACTTTCCCGGCTGCATCACTACAATTATTGTGCCGACCATTGCAAACCAGCATTTCGTAGAAAACATGGAAACAAAAAGGTAAAAAAAAAAAAATGTATGTAGATAATATGCAACTCACCTTGGCAGCTCGATCTTCATTAGTAGGATCGTTAGACAGGAAGTCACAGATGCCTTTAGTGGGGATGCATGTATTCTCTGCGATGAGGGTGTGCATGTAGACCTCTCCCAGAACCCTCTTCATGTGCTCACGTGTCAGGTGCGACTCCACCTCCTCGATCCATGCCGTTATTTCGCTCATTCGCTCCTCGTCTAGCTCACCTTCAGCTTCCTTCGCTTTGGACTCGTTCAACTCGGAGGTGTCTGCTCCCGTCCTGCTTTCACCTACCGTGTCTCCATCGACCTCGTCGGGCAGGAAAGCTTTGTTGTCCTCGTGGGTGGGCCTCCAGCATGCCTCTACCGGTGCCTTCTGCAAGGACCGGTGGAGGACACGTAAGAGGAACAGCTTAAGTCTCCATAGATATGTTGAGTTTGATGTGGGCGTCTTTTCATCTAGTTCGTCTTGAATGCATCGAGGAATGCGTTTGTCATGCATCACACGCCATCGTACCAGATCCAGCAGGTCAGCCTGCTTGTAGAGGCTTTGTTTTTCTGATTCAAGAAGCTCCGCCCCTGCTTCCTCTGGCGTCATGAGCGTGATGAACTGCACCAGGTTGGTGCGGACGACTGGGTGCAACCCGTTGATCATGCCTTCCGTAGTTGCCAGAGCTAGGTAGGCGCCATTTGGGCTGGCGGCAATGCCGTGGAAACGGCAGCCACGGACACCTTCGGGAAGCTCCACCTCCTGTTGCTTAAAGACGATCGCTGAGTCAGTGAACACTGGTGTCAGCTTTTTGACTGTGCCATCGAGTGAGCAGGTGAAGACTGAGCTTTTGCTACGTGCAGAGCTTAAGGATGTAATTGGTGCTGAGTGAAGACCGGTAACGTGAGAGTTGTGCACATTTAGTCCTGCTTTGGAGATGAGCAACAAGCACCAGAAGACATACGGACCTCGCGCTGCAACAACCAAGCTACAGTTACACTTCTGCTGTGGGTGAAACAGCGTGATGCATTTGACATCACTCACTGGGATGTTATCCGTGTCCTGCCACAACACTACTGGCTGTCTGAGAGTAAAGTATCCCTTCACTGCCTTCAAATTCACAGGCAATATTTTAACCGGTCCTAACGTGCTTCCCACGATCAAACCGCTCATCTTGCGTCCACTGTGCTCGTACTCCCACCAGGCCAACACACTCGGCGACTTCACTTCTGATTTAATAGTGTTGCAAGAGACGACAGATTCCTTTCCTTGCACGGGCAAGCTGAACTGCCACACCACCAAGTCCCCGTTCTCCATCAGCACAGCCAGGAGAACTGTCCCCACGTCCTTGCACTCGTTGTTGCTCTGAATTTGGTGCGTGTTGCACAGGCCGGACCATTCCATGCGCACAGGTGTCTGCATCTGATATCTACTCTGAAGTTCTTTAAGATCCTCCAGATCTTCCAGCGAGGGTTCAGAAGCATCACCATTTGAGTAGTTTCTCGACTTCAGCATGTCACCATAAAGCTCTGTGAGGTTCAGGAGCTGAGCCCACTGCAGTCGATTGTGGCCACTGTGAACAGTCAATCGACAGTCAAGCGTCAGGCAAGCCAGAATGCTGCGCCCGTTCACGTCGCAGCCGAGCGGCGACCAGCTGGTGTACTTTATGCCACGTAGAGCCCCGCCCTGAGGATTCATAACTCTGTCCAGCATAAAATCCTGTCTGACTAAAGGGTCTTCAGAGTTCTCAAATTTTTGTTTCACTGACTGCACTTTGTCCTCCGGGCCAACCTAATAACAACAACAAAACTTTATTATATTATGCAGCAGTGACTAGGAAGCCACACCACAAATCTGTGTGCAAATGTGGTACCTCAGAATCAAATCAAACATTTTGTATATATTAACCTTAAAATTAGAAAACCTAGATTTCAAAGAAATTTGGTGCAAACTGTAGGAGTAGGGATATTATTTACAACAAAGCAACTTTATCACTGATTTTTTAAAATTATATGTGGGACTACACCTTTCAATTATTTATTTATTTATTCTATCCATTATTTTTCACTACTACTCTAGCAATAATTTTCTGGTTGGATGATTACACCTTTTCATCAACTTGCCAGTAAATAATGACCAAAACTTTGATGTTTAATCTTTTAACCTTTCATGCAAGCAATGTTGTATGTAGTAAACCACCTTTGTGCTGGTACGTAATACCGGCCCGTTCTGCTGGCTTGCACCGCAAGTATATTTCAGACCTGTGCTGTTATCTATGGCCAATTTAACCCAAATTCAATCCCAAATTGAATTATGGCAGCATTGTGTAGTATTAACATGCCAGTAGTCGCACCATCGTTGATGCCATCACGTGACCACGATTTTTTTTGTGCATATATTTTTAATGTTGAAGTATCTATTTTTTTTATTTTTTAGATTTTTTAAGATATTTTTTTTGTCTGTTTAAACTTGGAATTTGTTAAAGATTATTATTATTATTAGTGAGAGAACTTCGCAGTCAGTCCCTTGCCTCGCTCATGAACTAGAATCAGGGCAATAATATTCAATGACACATACACTGACATGGAACAAAATGTGCCGAGTAAAAAAGTGATAGAAAATCGATTGTGCAAATGTTATCATCATTCTGAACTTTTTCTTTCTTTTTTACCCCCCTGTTTACTCAGTGACGCCCCCTGGCAAGACGCCATCCTGGGTCCTGAGTCCCGTCCAATAGGAAGCGCATTTTCTGTTGTCTATTTTGGTAGAGATCATGACAGAACAGGTTGAGGGAGAGAGGATGCTGTAACGTTTTTGAGACTGCCTTTTCCAGTGGACCGAGGAATGGTTTCCAAGTGTGGAACAATTTTTGCTTTATAAGTAGACTTTGGAGTCAAGCATACTCTAAAATGCTTCCAGGCCCTAATGTGAAAACAGCTTTAGTTTACAACTAGGGAACGATTCCCTATTTTACAGGACGGTTAGCGACCTCAGTGCCGCCCTAATTAGATGACAGTGTGTTGCAATTTGTGTCAAATGGCTCGACTGGTCAGAATGGTTTACTTATTGCTTTCTCGTAAAGTGATTTGGCCAAATATTTGCAACGTCCTGGGAAAACAAGTGTACTTATTGTACTACAACTTGTCTGGACACTTAACTGCAGTCTAGTACGAGTTCGACAAGTTACTTTAATATTCTAGACAAGATAAGAGAGAAACTATAGCATCTTAGGTTTATGATCTAAGGACATGTTCAGGATCACACCTACAACACCTATCATTAGCTGCCGAACTGAGAAATGATCAAACTTTTCTGCTTTCGAAGGTGAAAAACATTCTGAATCTGTTGCATCTTAAATCTTTTTCTTTTATGCTGTATTAAAGCTTTAAACCTTAGTTCTTCTTTACTTCACATTGGTCATGCTCAAGCTAACAGGGTTAATGCACGCACTGCAGGTGAGTTATTAATATTATTATTATACGTGATGTTTATTTTGTGTGTGTGTGTGTGTGTGTGCAAATACTTGCCTCAACTTTACACACAGACTCCGGTACGGGAATGTGAGTGCGGTGAAGCACTATACCCTGTGTGTGTGTGTGCTGATCACACACCAGCTCCATGACTGACACACTGTTGACAGTGGACACGGCGAGTCGGTGATCCTCCGACCACGTCAGCGCCCCCAGCCCGCTCACTGGACTCAGGAGCTTTACCATCGGCTCCCGCTTCACTATGGGTCCGAGTCCGGCCCAGAAATCAATATCCGGTCCCTGTTTCTCCGCGGACGGGGCCTCGCCCACGTCCACAGCGCGGTCCGGTTCAGAAGCCGCCATTTTCCATATGAAAATAAACGCTTCCGTCTCCAGGAAGTGGCGGTACCGGAAGAGGCGGAACTTCTTCCTTGCGCGTCTTTACGTGCGGGTTGCCATGTTTATAATAACCACTGCAGTAAGATAAGGCGTAAAGACATAATAATACGACTTCTATATAAATAGTAAAAGGAAGATTTCGTCTGTTCGTTGGTCAGAACTCGCTTTTTAATGATTACGTTTTTATACATTTTCTGTATGCCCTTTGAGACAGATTTTGTCACAGCATCAGACAAATCTGACTGCACAGAATTTAATGAAACTTTGCCAAATCCTCCGTATTATTGTTGCACTAATTGCAGTTTATTTATAAATAAAAAAATGTTGAGTAGAATTGAAGATACGAGCAGTTATGTGTGAGATTATGTCAATACATCTTGCGCGTTTCCCCCAGTATAACGCTTTTTTCCCTCGAAGTGGGCGTGGCTAACGCGTCACTCAACAGAGTAAACCAACGCGATAGTTTACCGTAAATACACAGAGTATGCGGAAGACACAGAAGCGCCACAAACGAACCCGTGACAGACATGGCTTACTCCAAAAGAGGCAAGTAGATTATGAAAACTGAACCTTCAAAGATGAATGGACAGATCATTGTATGTTTATTTTTCCTGCAGTAAGTTTAAAACCAGTTTGTCTCTTATGTTCTGAAACTGTCTAGCTAATAAAAAGCAGTGATGTGAAGCGCCACGACGAGCAGGGGCGGATCTACTGGGGTGGCACGAGAAAAAGTCTTGCCACCCCAGCACTAGTGTCCTAGTGTTCTAAAAATAAAAGAATTTCCTCGACCGATTTACAGCAGCGACTCTGTATTTTGATGACATAGTGTAACGAGCGACCCAATCATCTATCAGCATCGCTGATAAAAATAAATTGTTCAATAAAACCACCCTCCGGGGTTTGTTCACCTGTATTTCCTTTGTTGCACTTTATTCCCCGCTACAATACCCATAAATAAAAGAACAAAATCTCACCTTTCTATTAAAGCATAGTCCAAACAAATGACACTTATGAACTGCTTTGTTTTAGTGAATGAAAGACATTTAGTGCAACCAGCGAGATCATCACACACAAATGACTCAGTCCGGCTCTTTTAACAAACAGAAGGAGTTTATTTTGATATCTTTGTGTATATTAATGACTAACAGCCTAACTGTAAACTATTTTCAAAAGTATGTTGTTCATTAGTCAGTCACACATCAGCCTTTATTTAATTTTTATAGGACAATGTAAAAATGTGTATATACTGAATAAGAATAGCATTCCTTGAATCCACAAAAACCATGCAAGGATGCTTGCTTCAGTGTTGCCACCCCTCATAATTTTAATGCCACCCCCTTGCCACCCCATGAATAATTTTCAACATATCCACCCCTGACTATGAGATAAAACAAGGGGCGCTAAAGCAAACATATCCGCAGCAGTCTGTGGTGAGGGCAGGGCATGTACATACCCAAACTGAGAACCCAGCGTTATGTGCTAAAATGCCTTCGCCCCCCCCCCCCCGCCAAACATATTTAAACAATTTTTTCTATTTTTTTTATTTACATCACTTTTTTTGGAAATGTAAAAGCACCACTAATTAACAGATGAACTGAGAAGTTAAATGAACTGTGAGTTTTGTGTTTTACATAGTTGCCACAAATGTACCTAACATCAACTTACCTGCTATGGTTACCAAGAAGCACCACAGAAAAATTGCGATAGTGACAGGGTTACGATGATGTAATATAGTAAAAATGTAATATTGTCATGGTTATTTCAAATTGTTAGTGGTAGTCTTTCGGTTGCTGCTGTCAAGGGGTCGCTACAGCGGACCATCCGATCAACACAACAACTTGACACAGGTTTTTATGTCAGATGCCCTTCTTGATGCAACATTCCCATTTTGTCCAAGCTTGGGACTGGCACTGCATCCAGTGCAGTATTTTTTATACTGGTGGTGGTATTTTTAATCCCTGACCCAGTGAAATATCAGGAAGTTTCATTCATTCATTTATTAATTCATTCATTCTTCTTTTATACCGCCTATCCTGTGTACATGGTGGCAGGGGACCTGAAGCCTATCCCAGGAGACTTAAGGCACAAAACACGGGTACACACTTTTGTCATTTGGAAATAACCAATAAAATTAATTTGGATAGTGGGAGGAACCCGGAGTACCCAGAGGAAACCATCCAAGCACAGGGCTTCACAGTGCTAAACACTACGCCACCTTGCCGCCTAGCAAAAAGATGTAGCATAATAAAAGTGATATAGTACAGTACCATAGAAAAGCCATGATAGTTTTATGCCATAGAACAAGCTATTAGTGGTTACTACATTGTATTACAGTAACATCATAGTAATGTCCTAGGCACCATGATCATGCCATACTAAAACCATCGTAGTATCATTGTACGACAAAGTCTTGCCAAGGCTGGTGTGGAAGAACGTGACACTCTTACCCCACATCAGTGCCAGAGCCCATTAATGCAATTGTTGATGAGTATATTATATACTATTATAAAAGTAGTATATAATTATGAGTATATTATACCTATCAGAGCTGTGGGAAAATGTATTTATTTGATAAATGTGTAAATGTGTATTGCCATATTTACTCCCAAATCGTTAAAACATTTTTTACATTTATGTATGTTTGTATTTGAAGTTGTAATATGTTGCAGTTCCTCTATAATCCTACAGTTGCTCTCAACTATTCACACATTGACAGGCAGCACTGTGTCTTGTTTGGTAGGAGCGAACTGTTTGCTAACTTAGTTTAGAATTGTTTTTCCAACAAAGTGAACCAGATTCTAGTTCATGTTTGGTGCTCGTGCCCTTTCAGAGCCGGTTCAATAACAAACCTTCTAAGAGCTGGTTGTGTTTTCCCATGGGCTACAGAGTCACATTATTACATCACTGTATAAGTTTGTGTACTTCTCTACTTTCCCAGCAGTGTTAGTGGCAATGCTAATGGCAAGAAAAAAATGCTAGTGGCAAGCACAGCTACAACTTCAACATGGCTTTCCGAGCGGTTCTCCTGGCTTTGCAAGTCTATTTTAGGAATAAACCATTATTACTAGAAAGCATTTGAGCTGCCTATCACATTTGACTCCATTTTTTTTTAAAGATGGCAGTCACAAACTTTTAATTGGTTGTGATAATCCCGCTCCCCAGCCCCTGACATAAGTGGTTCTCTGAGGGCCGGTGCTTTGGATGTCTCTGAACTAGCTCTAGAACATCCTTGGTGGACAAGGTGTAACAGTGATACTTCTGTGGACAGTGTCTCATACAGTGTCAGACACCATATAAGCAAGTCTCTTTGAGAAACTGAACATATTGACACAGTTTGAGGTGAAATTATTTGCGTATGTTATCCACAAGTCGTATGTCTGTGCTGACTGACGAGAATCTTCTTCCTGCAGGCTTTATGGACTCTCAATCACACCACCACACAGGACTAAACACTCTGATCTGCTTTCTAACACAAAAACAATCTCACTGCTCATCATGTTGCACCTTGCATGGTAACCCACATTTGTTCATATTGCACACAATGAATCTTTGAACTTGAACTTTGCACATTATCCTGCACATTGTCTTGCTCATGGCTGGACATGCATTTCAATATCCAAATGGCATTTCAATTAAATTCTATATGATCTTATTTAATTTTATTATTTGTACATATTGTAATTTTTTACACATTTTTTTCTATATTCTGTATTTTTTTTTCTATTATCTCATACTTTATATTCTTTATTTAAAAATTATATTTTTTTATTTTAAGGGCATCTGCGATCATACAAACATTTCACTTCATATTATACTGTGTATGTGACAAATGAAATTTGAATTTGACTACATGAGGCAATTGCGTACATTATTATTTATTTATTTAGAGTTGTAGGGCTGATAGATCGATCAGATTGATGTGAATATTACCCACTTCAGGGTTTTAATTTATTGAACCAGTGACATCATTTATCTCACATCAGAGAGACAGTTTGAGAGATCATTCATTGTTGAAAGCATATGATATCTATCAGGAGGCTTGGCAGAGGGATTTCAGGATGTCACACCTGTGACAGTTTGAAAAGCCGCATGATTTATAAATTATCTGTCCTGCATGGTTTATCCCTTAACCCTTTGTTTCCTCCATGTTTTTGGATGCCCTTGCAGTGCACATTGTCTTTTCTTGCTTGACGGACCAAAATAGTCAGTATACTTTGAAATTACAAACGGTGGTTTCTCAACAACGTAAAAAGCCGCATATTTTACCCAGCTTGTATATTTCTGTTTAGCCCTACTCCCTTTTTTGATTGACGAAGGGTATTTTTTTGAACATTTCCTGAAATGAAAAAATCTTGTAAAAATAAATATATATTTTTTTCATTTGTCATCCAAACTCTGTGTCATAGGGATTTATACAAAACACTTCTAAGAGTTCCAACTGTGCTTAAAAACAGGAGTTCCAAGTCCCAAAACCACAAAGCATCATAAAGAACATGTGAGAAACCCTTATGACAATCAACTGATTCTTTTTAGAACCTTTTTTTTTTTTTTCAAATTTGTTCATCTGTCAATCGTTACCGAACGTGAAACGCTCCTGAACAAGCTGAAGATACATTAATTGGTGTGGATTGAACCTTTTTTTTTGGCACAATGCTTGTGTGGTGCAATATTGTATGACTAGTATTCACTGGATGCAATTAACTTCTTATCAAGAACTTCAGGTTAAATGCTCAGTGCCATCTGAGTACTCAGATCCTTGCCCAAGGATCCAACAGTGGCAGCACGGCGGTGTTAGGGCTTGAACTGGAGACCTCCTGATCAGAGGTCCAACACCTTTACTGCTGCGCTAACCTTGCCCTCAGGAAAGAACATGGGAACTGCTAATTGAGACCTGAAAATCACAGATGTGCCAATGCAAGGTGCTTTGGATAGTTCATGCAAAAACGCATTTCCATGAAAACACTCTGAATGCAGTCACATCCGCTGTACTGCTTCACTCAGTAGAATGGGCTGTGTTGTCAAAAGTATTTAGCAATCTGTAGTAATGAAACAAATTGTTACAAATCTCTGAGACAAATATGTAGCAGTGACACAAATATTTTAATCTTCCCCCCTTTCTGTCATTTGTTTCAATAATCAGATAAATAAGTAAATAGAGACCTTGGTGTATTATAATCTTAATGAAGCGTGTAGGGTATGAATATTTCAGAGACCTGCTGCAGCGCGTTTGTGGAGTTTGACGCAGGATGATCTCTCCTAGACATGTGCAGGATTGTCGGATTAAACATTCATCAATCCATGTCTCTTAGATTCTCTTCCTGCGTCTGAGCAGGCCTAGTCCTACAGGACCGCGTGGCTTATCGGATTATGTGTTACAAACCTTAGCTGAAGCGCTCTTCGGTATTCATATCCTATTTGTACCTGGGTAATTGTCTGGGGTGTTTTGGATTTACGCAGTCTAATTCTAATAGCTTATATGTATAAGATTATGTTTTTAAAAATAAATATCCTGTATAATAGTTCATACAATCTATGGTTTTACTTATTGTGGGGTTTTATTTATTTTATTTTCAGCTTGGACAGGATTTAAATTGAATGGAACTTATGCAAAGAAGTACCTAATGCAACAGTGACAAGTTCAAGTTTTGAATCTTTAAAATATTTTTTAAAATCCTTCCTATCTGTTCTGGTATTGTAGCGTTACTGTTTCATTTTCAGCACTTCTCCTCTACAGCGCGCTTTGAAAACATCCTGCCCGAGTCCTATAGGGACGCAGTGACGGATGGTTCATTGCATGTGCTTTAATCATTCAGCTTGTGGAACCCCCAGGGAGAGGTGCTGCAGCGCATTACCCAAAACACACAATCACTGATATAATTATAATGATGATAATGAAATGTATTTAGAGCATGTCTCCCTCTCCCTTTGCTCTGTCTCCCTCTTCCCCCACCATCTCTATATGAGGAGGAAGTCGTGGGTGCCGGAGCTGTTTCAGGCGGGAAAGAGAAATTTGTTGTGTTCTGGCCCCCTGTGTTTCCTTGTGGAGTCTGGCCGTGCCCGGCAGGACGGGGCGCCGGAGATTAGCCGTCAGAGCTGACGGCTTTGCATGCTTCGTGTGCCGTCAACTGCGAAGGCTTACCTGACAGGTGTTGCTCCCTCTCAGATCCTCAGTCTCCTCCTGAGCTGAGGCGTCCTCGGGGCCGCTCTGGGCCGCTCTAGGCCGAGGCGTCCTCGTGGCCGTTCTGAGCAGCCAAATCTCTTCTAATTGAGAGCCTGATGATTTCTGATCAGTGTGCAGCACATCACCCACAAGGCAACATTTTCTCAAGTTCAGTATTCAATCTGCATAGAGAAACTTTTAAGAATGAAGGTTAAATCAACCAGTGTCGTGCTGCTATTACTGTCAGGAGATCTGACATTTTTAAAAGCATCTTAAAAACATAAAAAAATGTCTTATGCTCAGTATCAATGCTATTAAAACACCTTTGATTTTGAGATCAAAATCAGTGAGTCCCTTAAACCTGGAGGATAATCTAGATAAAATGTGTTCCTCTTGACTGGGAAAAAACTTGTCAGGAGTCATGCTGGGTAAATTCCCTGAAGTAGCTGATGCACACTGCCAGTGCCTGTAGCACATTTCATTTAAGCGTGCACTTGGGTTAATCTACTTTTATTTCTCTACAGAATTGAGCCTCATTAAAAGAAATGGTAACTTAAGTGTGCTAAAAAAAGGAGAGGAGACAAATGAGTAATCGTATGTATGCATAGTGATAATGGATTAATAATTCATAGCTGTGTAATGATTAATTAAAAAAAGGCCCCAGGTCCTATGGCAGGTATAACCTGAAACACATACTGCCATTCCCCTGCGAGCCACAGAACATCTGAACTTTCTCCCCACTTTCTTTCTGCTTCTGCTTTCTCGCTCTCGCTTTCCTTCAGGCCAGGTGCAGGGTTGCTTCCATCCCTCCAGTGGGGTGCATTTCAGTACATTTGTGACAGTAAGATTCTTCTTTTTTCTACTTTTTTCTCCAGAACTTTGAGAGCATCCTGGTGTTTTGAAATGCATATCATGTCCATGTTGACTTTGGAGAATACATTTTCAAGTCATAAAGTTCAGAGTAAGCCATTGGTTACATTGGCATGTCCCTGTACTCTCAATACAATTTTAATGTTTTTAAAAAGTTTTTCAACACTGCTGGGTCAGACGAGGCCTGGATGTCCATAGGCCTGGTATTGACAGCTGGTGTTGGGCAGGGCATGCCCTGTGGCAGTGCTGCAAGAAAGCTATGAAGGCCAGGGCCCTCATCCCCATCTCTCCTGTGCTAATGGAACAGGGCTGGGCTGCCCATATGGCACTTGTGGGAGTAGAGGCCCTCTGAAGCCTGGCACATGGACCACACAGCCATTCTGCTGCTAGGTTTGAGACAGGACAGATCCCCACCAGACTCTGCCCACTGCTGGACAGCCTAATGGATGTGTTTGGTGATTGGACAGCATTGGGTGAGGCCTTTGTGAGCTCGCCAATAAGAAGGGCCAAATGGGTAGCTCAGAAAGATTTTGAGCTCTTGGGTCATGTCCTTGACAAGTTTCATTTACCTGGATCTGCTGGTACTAAGCTGGATACTTTCCACATCTCCAGTATTAACTCAAACATGGATGTGGAGAAGATGCAACGTATCCAAATGAGATTTTTATTACTGATTAGGTGAAAGTTTGATTTATTATTAATGCATCTGGCATGCTGAGAATCTTGAGGAAGAGTGATGAAATCAACAAGTGAACCTTAAAAATCCTGCAAACTAATCAGTATCCCAAACAGATTTTGAAATGATATATAGTCCTTTGTGGTTTGCGTTAGGTAGCAAAATGGACGTCCTTCAAGGGGAGGTCAGGCAAGAGTTTCCCTGCCAGAATCCATCAGAGGAGGGAATGTGAACTGGAGCCTAGGAAGGGTATGAGCAGCACCAGGCTTTGGCTGACCACATCCTCTCCTCTCTGCTCTTTCGATTCTCTCCTGTGGGGTTTGGAAAGGTGGAGCGGTGTGTGGGTTTAAGCCAGCACAGGTTCACCTTAGGCCTTTCAGTGCAAACACTTAGCTTCTCTTACCCTACTTTATTAAGCCACACACATTTCACAAATAGAACTAACTACTAAGCACCACCTCAGCCGACAGGTGTAATTTGTAGCAAGGACCTATAAACCCGGCGTTTGCTAATTATGAGACAGTCAGCAGAAAATTCCCGGCTTGACATAATGGTGCCCCGGTTTTTTTCTACATGAATATACAGTATTCCTGTGCTAACTAAGGCCAGGCTGTTAAACAGGTCACTCTGTGAGCACCTCCCTCCATTCCTGCCACCTTCTACCTTGGAACTGGAACAAAAGCCACTGGCAGCCTTTCCCCCCGCCTTTTTCTCCAGCCTCTCTGTTTTATTGGTGACAGCTGCCGTGATACAAACTCGCAGAGTGAGAGGAATGATGTGTCAGTGGAAGGTCCTTTAGCCCGTGCCACTAATCTGTCACATGCGGTTTGTTGTTTACCGTTCCTTAGGCTTGCTGACCGGCCCTCAGCGAGCCTTGCGCCGTAATGACGACAGATGCTGACCCGTAGAAGTGTGAATCTTGGCGATTTCCCCCTGCTGCCAACCTGTAAATTACAGCTATCGGGAGTAATTAGACCCGATAAAACCTTTCCAAGCATCATCCCCCATGCGCTCACTCTCTCTCCCCCTCTTTTCCTCTCTCTCTTTTGGCCTGCCAGTGACACGAGAGTGGGGGATTTGAGAGGCACAGGGTTGCTGGCATTGACCGATCCCACAGTTAACCTGTCTGTGACACTTTCTTCTCTTATTACTCAGCTCCTGCTCTTCTCTACAGCTCTCACAGATGTGGCTGCAGAAAGTCAGGCCTGCCTTTTTTTTTTTTTTTTTACATTTTTTGACTGCCATTGTTTTTCTTTCACATGCTTGCTCAAGAGCATGACATGAGTGTTTCATTACTTGGCTATTCAAGCTGTGCCTCTTTTGAAGGATCTATTTTTGGCATTGAAGCAATGAAGAGGTGTTAGGTGAATGTCACCCTGTCCATCTACCTTCCTTCAAAATATTTCAAATGTGTGTGAGGGTATCCTAGAGATATGTCATGTCTGCATTTATTTTTCACTTCCACGTTCACAGGTTTATTTCTGATATTCTCATAGAATTACCCTAAACATTTAAGTGGGACTGTTATGAAATGGCACTATTTTTCCAAATGGCCAGTAAGTAGATTCTGTCCCTGCCCTGTCCATGGTCCTGGCACTACTATCAACCCCCACTGCTCCATGCTGCCCTCTACTGCCAGGCTCCCTTCTAACAACAGGGTTCACGGCCCTTTAAGGAACTCACCTGATGCTAAAGGTCACACAGCCGGCTCTTGTCATCCTCTCTCCGTCCTCTTCCCCTCTTCCTTCTCATCCACTCTGCCGTCTCCTCAGCGCTTATTTCCTGACCGCCGGAGCCAATCGGCTTCCGCTGATGCCTCCTCCGCCACCAATGCAGAGTGGCAATCTGTCACTGAAGCACTGGAGGACGCCACCCTGCTGGCCACCTTCCGCACACCAGCGTAATGGCTTCTGGCAGCTCTAGAAAGATAAGTAATGGGACAGAAAAAGGGAGAGAGTAGAAGAAAGCGAGCAAGAGAAGGTTGGCAAGGGGTCAGTTAGTTTAGGAGCCACTCTCACTTAATAACTGGACCCCTTCTCCCTCCCCTCTTCTGCCCACTGGTTTTCCCTCATCCCCTCCACGCCACCCTGTTTTGGCGTGGTCGCTTCGCGCGATACTTCAGTGAATAAATGAGTCGTTTTAATCCGACTGACAAGCTGGCATTGCCCAGCCCTGCCCTCCATCTGTACTGGAGGCCAGCTCAGCGGCAGGCCCTGGGCAGCTCCGCGTGCCAATCCAACACACTCACAGCTTATCCTGGCTTCAGTTTCAGGGACAGAAGGGTTAGACTGCCGTGCGGCTGCTGCCCTCCACGCCAAAGAGCTATTTATATAAGAAAGGGATTAACTGCCGCTATCTTTGATGGGCTGGAACAAAGGCTAAGAAAAAAGGGACTGGTTAATTATTCATTAATTACCAGTGTTCTGGTTGGGCTGAATATTTCTACTGGAGATATGTTGCATGACGGGAACCAAGATGGCCTCCTGGTTTTGCTTGAAGAATGCACAAAGATTTGAGAGATACATATCGATTAGCCTGCATTGATATTTATTTGTAGGTCATTCCGTAAAATATATAATGAGCAAGTGCAATTTGTACAGTTGTATATTTATCAGCATCAGCCTTCACTGCATACATGCTTGCTCACTTTGATTAAGGCCTCAGGCATCACACGTGCACCTCCTGATGAGGAATCTGCTGTGTGTCTTTGCGCAAACACTCTGTCTGCTTAATTATTCTCTTTAATGAATGACTCATTAACTAGCCTCCCATTCAGCTACAGTGCACTTTACACCTCAGCACATCGTCACATTTGTTATTCAATATGAAAACATTTACTGTAATCGCCAGTGTATGAACCCTAGATACCAAATCCCATAGAAATATAGATAGATAGATAGATAGACAGACAGACAGATATTAACAGAAAAAAAAACTTTATTGCATTTACCAAAAGAAGACCAGGGATCGTCTGAGTCTAAGCTCTTTTATCCAGCGTATATCTCAGCCTAACGTTGATGCCTGATTTGCTCTGCTTCCATCAGGGGTTAATTCTGCTCTGTCGTCCTTGGAACAGTGTAAGCATGCTGCAACATGGCATGGTGCTCTCTCTCGCATGGATCAGACACACAGCAAGTGAGGGAGAGGAAGAGATACACTGGCAAACAGAGGCATTAAACACTGTACTCGTTTCCTCTCCACTCTCCGTGGATATCTGTGTTTGCTGGGCTTTGCCTGTTCCCTTGGCCCGGGTGGCAACTCTTAAAGCATGGCCCAGGAGTATTTGAGTGAGTTGCCCATTAAGCATTGGGTCTTTTGTCCGTTCCTGGAGAGGTGTGTAAGAGAGGTGGAGAAGGATGCTGGGTAAATGGGACTCGGGTATATAGACATACAGGTTTTTAGATTATTTTTGGGGGAAGAAAATCTTTGTTTTTAAGTAAGTCAGGGGAGAAGTGTTTCTACCAGGGATTCCTGAGAGTTGGCAATAGATATGAGTGACTAAAGAAACAATTAATTTATATGGCATCACAGTGGTGTAGTGGTTAGCATTGATGCCTTGCACCTCCAGGGTCAGGGTTCAATTTACTTCTCGTGTGCATGGAGTTGCCATGTTCTCCCCGTGCTTAGTAGGTTTCCTCTTGGTACTCTGGTTACCTCCCACAGTCCAAAGACATGCAGATTAGGCTAACAGGTATTCCCAAGTACACTGTAATGTGTAAATGAGTATGTGCGTGTGTGTGTGACCTACAGAGGATTTGCACCCTGTCCAGGGTGTACCCTGCCTTGTGCCCAAAGTCTCCTGGGATAAGATAATAAGATTTATTTCCAGGGATAGGCTGCAGGCCCCCGCAACCCTGAATACAGGATAAGCTGTATAGAAGATATAGAAGAGATAAATAATTGTATGATTTGGACCTATGTGCCATCTTACAGAGAAAGGACATGAAAAAAATAAATTCAAGGTTTTTTTTGACTGATCACCTTTATCCGGTGAAATGTCTCTTCCATTTAGGACACTAAATGTTTCTATAAAAAAGCAACCACTTGTTTGATTATTTTGTGATGAAGTAAATAAATGGAATGTGTAAAGTAGAACGAACATGTAATGGAGCTCTTCACATCCTACGAGCTGTTCCCTACAGATAATTTCTGTTTGATTGGCCCACAGCCTCTACTAGGAACTCTTTCATCACTGAGCCCTTTAACTGAACACACAGTATTTTACAATATTTCAGGTAAGAAAAGAAAGTGAATATATAACTTTATTTTAGTTTTAGTTTAGTCAAGTGTTTTTTGTTCTTTTAAGAGCAACTCAACATCTTTCTCCAACTAGCATCAATGCTAAGGGCTTGGATTAATAAATCTGTCCACTCTCTTTGAAATGAAGTTACCAAAAAAGTCTCTTTTAACACAGCGTCCAATCAAATCCCACAAAATGAAAAGAACATCATTTGATTATTTAGGGTAGCAGCTGGGTAGCTATATAAGCCAAAAAGCAAAATGAATCATTGAGGTTTTTTTTTTAAATTAAGTAGGTTAATATGTGAAAATGGTGTATAATGTTTTATTCAGTGTCAGTGCAGGGATGGGATGCTTGAATAGGGACAGGATGTGTCGTGGACGGCTGTGGGAGGCGAACTGAATCTTGTGAGCTCTGGGATGCTACACCCTGGTGATGCCAATTTCTGATACTGCTCTGGTATTAAACAAATGTCTTTTGTAAGTGTGCAGTCATTATTCAGCAGGAATAAATACTTAAACATGGTAAGATTAGTGTTCATTCATGTTACGCCATTATTTTAGTGACGGGCAGTTTATATAAAGCTTTAACTCTGATTTTCTGGCTCAGCAGATTAGATATAGATATGGAAAGTGACATAGAGAGACATGCAGACAGAGAGAGAGATCATAATGTTGAAATTAATTACTGTAAGATTTATTTCCTGATCAAATTTGGATAACATATGGCTTGAAATTGCATGTGTGAACCCAAGAGTTGGCCAATTAAGATGGTGATTTAAAATCCAAAAATTACTAAAATAATAAGCTGGGAAATTTGTACATATTTCTTTCCCTGATTTTTTTTAACTTAGACATCGAAGTCAGTTTGGACTTTCAAAAATAAAACAAAAAAAACACATTGATCACAAATGAAATGCCAGAATTGACACACAAAGTTTGGGTGACTTTTCTGTAAAAGATGTGCTGTTCTCCTCCAGTGTATTTTTTGGAAGGTGATCCAGCTCGTTCTCCTGCCATCCAGGCCAGAAAGCTATCTCGGAAAGGCCGGGGCTGGCGCTGCTGCCCGTTGGCTGGCGCTGAAGCTGGAAGTCTGGCCAATGGACCGGGCTGTGGGTGCTGGGTGTGTGCTGATGAATTGCAGGCGCGATGCGCAGAGGCAGCCGGCGAGCAGAGCCAGCGAGCGGCCGTCAGGCTTCATCAGCGCCTGCCTCTGTGAAGGGGGAAATCGCAGAGACAGCGCTGACAACTTAATTTAACACCGCACCGGAGTGAGACTGCACTCTGGATAATTGATAACAACACCACTGTGTATGTGTGTATGTGAGTGTGTGCGTGTGTGTGTGTATGTGAGTGTGTGCGTGTGTGTGTGTGTGTGTGTATACAGACACACGCACAGAAACTTACCAAATGCACATGGGACAGCACAGTAGATTAGGATATAAGGAAATAGAGTACTTTACTTACGTGTAAACACTTATTTACGCACTCAGTGTGAACACAGTACCCCAGATTAATCACAAATACACATAGTGTTTTCAATATTATCATTTTCAAATCATGCTAATCTTTCCATTCATTGTGTAAAAATGTGTCCAGTTGCACATTTTGTCCAGATTACAAATTGTCCAGGAAACAAAGATCATTATTAAAATATTCAGTTAATAAATATGCGACAGGTCATAAGACAGGTTACACTACAGCTCTGCTGAAGGCTTGACTCTGATTGGTCAGGAGATAAGTTAATTAATAAAATATTCATTTCTAAAACAGCAGCATTTCAAGGTGCGAATTTGAGGTTTATACGAGGGTCATTCAAGTCAAACCGGGATTTATGATGCATTATAATACAACGCAGTTATGAGTGTAAAAACTCCCGTTATTTCTCTATATAATCCCCTGCTTCACTATAATGCATTATCACAGCGTTTCACTAGTGCTGGGACACGATGGACAAAGATGGAAAGTTGTCTCAGTATAACGGAGCCGTGATCAGACTGCTTGCTTTGTGTCTGAAACGCTGGCCTCCCAGGAACTCTCTTAATGGCCCAAATGTGGAATTTACTAGGAGTGATGTCAGCACCTTGTGGGGATGTGGCAGTAACTCCCAGCTGAGTCCCTGTAATGTGCAAGTGGTGTTGGTGAATGACTGTGTATACAGTTCCCACAACGATTTTCACGGATCAGGCATTCCACTCCATGAATGGAAATAAGTGCAGTGGGCTCAGAGCCACCTCGGTCGGGATCGTGATTTGTCACTGATTATTTTCCGGGAACAATACAGCCCCAAATTCATGCAAAGTTTTGAACAACATTAGCTGTTATAACTATTCATGTCACATGATATCTAACCCGCATGCACAACATTCACAGTTAATCTTAAACATAAACTTAGAATATGGAAATATTAGTAATGTTTCTGTGACTTAAAATGCTGAAATCATGATTTAGGAACATGTCTAACATTTAGAAATGTTTTCAGTGCAGAAAACAATGTGGACGGAAGTACAGAAGCTATAGCTAATGGTAAAGTCTAGTCATGAAGTAAATTTTAAAAAATGGGAGTTTAAACCTGGTTGAATCAAAACCCTTTCCTTTTCACATGTCATAAGATTCAGCAGATGATCTCTGAAGTGATTCCCCTGAAATGATATGATCAGAATCTGCGTTCGGTGACACTCGGGGTCCTGTATCTCACCCATCAGACGGCGCTGAGAAATAAATAAGAATCGGATGTGGCAAAGTCCTCCAGAGTGTCAGGAAGCTATAATCCCCTTTTAATTTCCTTTTGGAGTCTGCGCCAGGGTTCTGGATAATGCCCCCTGCCCGTGATGGCGTTGCGGCCGTGATGGCAGTGCAGAGGCCGGGTGCTTGGGTGGGTGTGTGGTTGTATGTGTGTATGGGGGGGGGGGGTCTTTACTCAAATCCCGAGGAAGAGTATACAATAACCAGGCTAGGCCTTCACAGCCTTTACACGGCCTGCTTTCTGTTTGCCCAGCACTCCAAGGGGATTTTCTGTTACACACACACACACACACACACACACACACACACACACACACACATATATACACACACACACATATATACACACACACATATTCACCCACCCAAGGTAAAATTGCTCCATATAAAGCTATTTATATCTTAATTTATACAGGTTGGCTGGTGATGTATGGGTCAGCCAACCTCCGTCTCCCAATCCTCTTCAATCCCACAATGCCCAGAGTAATATCTCCTCTTGAACAGCAATTTATTTTCCTCCTGTAGTGGAGTTATTTAAAAGAAAAGGTCTCATCATTAAAATGTATGCTTTTGCAGCACAGCGAAAGCAAAGGGCAGCCGCCGAACGCAGCTTCGCATTATTGAAAGTAAGAGAGAGAAAAGAAAAAAAAAAAGGGAAATGGAGCACATCTTTGTAACATATTTGCCCATAGGGTGGGTTCAGACTAACAAAATGGAGAAGGTTAAAGTTATCCCATGAGATGAATGGATTTCTCTTGACATTTACTTGCAGTGAAGGTACAGTAAATCTCCAGCATGGCTTATTACTGTCACATTCAAGTCCATGCACTCACAGATCACAATCGCAGATGTGTTTCTTTCTTCCCCCCTCCTTCCTTTCCACCACATTATCCATATATTGCATATGAGAGCAAAAAGATTGCAGGGCTTTCTGTCATGTCCTGTCCTCGAAAAGAATGTGTCTCTGGCCACCTAAAGGTTTATTCCTGCGTGAGTCTGCCTTTTTTTTGATCCCTTCCACCAGCTGAAGTAATTAAAGGGTTATTAGTAAACAGATACTCATGCTCACTTACTTGTGCCAACTGTTTCATGCCATCTGCTGCCTGTGTGCTTGATTTTGACATTGAGAAAATCAGCGATCGGGAGGAACGGGCATGGTATCCCTTATGGAAAAAAAAATTCATACATTTTACATGTGATAATGCATTTTTCACTTTTAATTGTGTGAGTTGTATGTGATAGCATGAAAAGCTGTTTTAACGTCAAATAAACACACGGCATTGTGTGAACATGATTGGATCACGTGAAAAAAAAAAAGTTATTTATGTGAGAGAATCACATGAAAGCTCATGTAATATGTGTAAAAAAAAATAAAATAAAAAAATTCTGAAATTGCATGTAAAAATAAATGATCTGTATGTAAAGTTAATGAATCGTGAATGATTCATGAATGACAAATGAATGATGTGTCAAAAATGAATGAATCATGTGAAAATAATCATATATGGAAATAAATAACTTTTATAAAAGAATTATATGTGAAAGTAACAAAATGTACTACTTTGTAAAAAAAACTGTCACTATATAAAAATAAATATAAGAATTGGTAAGAATTCACATATGAAAAATAATGAATCATGTTTAAAAATCCCATGTGACCATAAATGAGTTGTTTAATGATTCACAATTGAATTATGAAAAAATAAAAATTAACGGAATATGTTTATAATCACATAAACACAAACATGAATCAAATTAAAACCACATTTCGGAAATAAATGACTAAAACCTTAAGTAAAAATAAATGAAACATTTAGAAATCACATATGGAAATTAAATGAATCAGATTAACATCACATAACATGTAGAAATCTCATGTCAAATATTTGAATCATGTAGAACTCAATAATGACAAATAATGTATCAAATCAAATGAAAATGAGTGAATTGTGTATAAAAATTATGTAAAACATATCACAAGTAGGAATCAAATACAAATAAATACATGATGTACAAGAATCATATACAAAATACATTGTAAACAGGTAAATGAAGTAAAAATCAACTGAAAAAAATGATATGAAAGAATTACACATTCACATCAAATGAATTTTAGCCAATGAATCAAATTAAACTCAAATGAAGTTAAATGAATCACGTGAAAAAAGGTGAATAATTTAAGAATCATATATCAAAAAATTTACCTTTTTTAAAAATATCTCATGTAAAAATTATAAATGTAATATTAAAAGTGCATGGACTGTGTGTGTGTGTATGAATACAAATGCCTATGTAAGTCTCTTTTTTTGTATTTTTATCCACACAATAGTTCAATAGTTCAATTCAGTCTTTTTATTACACCTGCAACCAGCATTTTTTTAAAAATCGGAAATCCTTGCTCTCTCTCTCTCTCTCTCTCTCTCTCTCTCTCTCTCTCTCTCTCTCTCTCTCTCTCTCTCTCTCTCTCTCTCTCTCTCTCTCTCTCTCTCTCTCTCTCTCTCTCTCTCTCTCTCTCTCTCTCTCTCTCTCTCTCTCTCTCTCTCTCTCTCTCTCTCTCTCTCTCTCTCTCTCTCTCTCTCTCTCTCTCTCTCTCTCTCTCTCTCTCTCTCTCTCTCTCTCTCTCTCTCTCTCTCTCTCTCTCTCTCTCTCTCTCTCTCTCTCTCTCTCTCTCTCTCTCTCTCTCTCTCTCTCTCTCTCTCTCTCTCTCTCTCTCTCTCTCTCTCTCTCTCTCTCTCTCTCTCTCTCTCTCTCTCTCTCTCTCTCTCTCTCTCTCTCTCTCTCTCTCTCTCTCTCTCTCTCTCTCTCTCTCTCTCTCTCTCTCTCTCTCTCTCTCTCTCTCTCTCTCTCTCTCTCTCTCTCTCTCTCTCTCTCTCTCTCTCTCTCTCTCTCTCTCTCTCTCTCTCTCTCTCTCTCTCTCTCTCTCTCTCTCTCTCTCTCTCTCTCTCTCTCTCTCTCTCTCTCTCTCTCTCTCTCTCTCTCTCTCTCTCTCTCTCTCTCTCTCTCTCTCTCTCTCTCTCTCTCTCTCTCTCTCTCTCTCTCTCTCTCTCTCTCTCTCTCTCTCTCTCTCTCTCTCTCTCTCTCTCTCTCTCTCTCTCTCTCTCTCTCTCTCTCTCTCTCTCTCTCTCTCTCTCTCTCTCTCTCTCTCTCTCTCTCTCTCTCTCTCTCTCTCTCTCTCTCTCTCTCTCTCTCTCTCTCTCTCTCTCTCTCTCTCTCTCTCTCTCTCTCTCTCTCTCTCTCTCTCTCTCTCTCTCTCTCTCTCTCTCTCTCTCTCTCTCTCTCTCTCTCTCTCTCTCTCTCTCTCTCTCTCTCTCTCTCTCTCTCTCTCTCTCTCTCTCTCTCTCTCTCTCTCTCTCTCTCTCTCTCTCTCTCTCTCTCTCTCTCTCTCTCTCTCTCTCTCTCTCTCTCTCTCTCTCTCTCTCTCTCTCTCTCTCTCTCTCTCTCTCTCTCTCTCTCTCTCTCTCTCTCTCTCTCTCTCTCTCTCTCTCTCTCTCTCTCTCTCTCTCTCTCTCTCTCTCTCTCTCTCTCTCTCTCTCTCTCTCTCTCTCTCTCTCTCTCTCTCTCTCTCTCTCTCTCTCTCTCTCTCTCTCTCTCTCTCTCTCTCTCTCTCTCTCTCTCTCTCTCTCTCTCTCTCTCTCTCTCTCTCTCTCTCTCTCTCTCTCTCTCTCTCTCTCTCTCTCTCTCTCTCTCTCTCTCTCTCTCTCTCTCTCTCTCTCTCTCTCTCTCTCTCTCTCTCTCTCTCTCTCTCTCTCTCTCTCTCTCTCTCTCTCTCTCTCTCTCTCTCTCTCTCTCTCTCTCTCTCTCTCTCTCTCTCTCTCTCTCTCTCTCTCTCTCTCTCTCTCTCTCTCTCTCTCTCTCTCTCTCTCTCTCTCTCTCTCTCTCTCTCTCTCTCTCTCTCTCTCTCTCTCTCTCTCTCTCTCTCTCTCTCTCTCTCTCTCTCTCTCTCTCTCTCTCTCTCTCTCTCTCTCTCTCTCTCTCTCTCTCTCTCTCTCTCTCTCTCTCTCTCTCTCTCTCTCTCTCTCTCTCTCTCTCTCTCTCTCTCTCTCTCTCTCTCTCTCTCTCTCTCTCTCTCTCTCTCTCTCTCTCTCTCTCTCTCTCTCTCTCTCTCTCTCTCTCTCTCTCTCTCTCTCTCTCTCTCTCTCTCTCTCTCTCTCTCTCTCTCTCTCTCTCTCTCTCTCTCTCTCTCTCTCTCTCTCTCTCTCTCTCTCTCTCTCTCTCTCTCTCTCTCTCTCTCTCTCTCTCTCTCTCTCTCTCTCTCTCTCTCTCTCTCTCTCTCTCTCTCTCTCTCTCTCTCTCTCTCTCTCTCTCTCTCTCTCTCTCTCTCTCTCTCTCTCTCTCTCTCTCTCTCTCTCTCTCTCTCTCTCTCTCTCTCTCTCTCTCTCTCTCTCTCTCTCTCTCTCTCTCTCTCTCTCTCTCTCTCTCTCTCTCTCTCTCTCTCTCTCTCTCTCTCTCTCTCTCTCTCTCTCTCTCTCTCTCTCTCTCTCTCTCTCTCTCTCTCTCTCTCTCTCTCTCTCTCTCTCTCTCTCTCTCTCTCTCTCTCTCTCTCTCTCTCTCTCTCTCTCTCTCTCTCTCTCTCTCTCTCTCTCTCTCTCTCTCTCTCTCTCTCTCTCTCTCTCTCTCTCTCTCTCTCTCTCTCTCTCTCTCTCTCTCTCTCTCTCTCTCTCTCTCTCTCTCTCTCTCTCTCTCTCTCTCTCTCTCTCTCTCTCTCTCTCTCTCTCTCTCTCTCTCTCTCTCTCTCTCTCTCTCTCTCTCTCTCTCTCTCTCTCTCTCTCTCTCTCTCTCTCTCTCTCTCTCTCTCTCTCTCTCTCTCTCTCTCTCTCTCTCTCTCTCTCTCTCTCTCTCTCTCTCTCTCTCTCTCTCTCTCTCTCTCTCTCTCTCTCTCTCTCTCTCTCTCTCTCTCTCTCTCTCTCTCTCTCTCTCTCTCTCTCTCTCTCTCTCTCTCTCTCTCTCTCTCTCTCTCTCTCTCTCTCTCTCTCTCTCTCTCTCTCTCTCTCTCTCTCTCTCTCTCTCTCTCTCTCTCTCTCTCTCTCTCTCTCTCTCTCTCTCTCTCTCTCTCTCTCTCTCTCTCTCTCTCTCTCTCTCTCTCTCTCTCTCTCTCTCTCTCTCTCTCTCTCTCTCTCTCTCTCTCTCTCTCTCTCTCTCTCTCTCTCTCTCTCTCTCTCTCTCTCTCTCTCTCTCTCTCTCTCTCTCTCTCTCTCTCTCTCTCTCTCTCTCTCTCTCTCTCTCTCTCTCTCTCTCTCTCTCTCTCTCTCTCTCTCTCTCTCTCTCTCTCTCTCTCTCTCTCTCTCTCTCTCTCTCTCTCTCTCTCTCTCTCTCTCTCTCTCTCTCTCTCTCTCTCTCTCTCTCTCTCTCTCTCTCTCTCTCTCTCTCTCTCTCTCTCTCTCTCTCTCTCTCTCTCTCTCTCTCTCTCTCTCTCTCTCTCTCTCTCTCTCTCTCTCTCTCTCTCTCTCTCTCTCTCTCTCTCTCTCTCTCTCTCTCTCTCTCTCTCTCTCTCTCTCTCTCTCTCTCTCTCTCTCTCTCTCTCTCTCTCTCTCTCTCTCTCTCTCTCTCTCTCTCTCTCTCTCTCTCTCTCTCTCTCTCTCTCTCTCTCTCTCTCTCTCTCTCTCTCTCTCTCTCTCTCTCTCTCTCTCTCTCTCTCTCTCTCTCTCTCTCTCTCTCTCTCTCTCTCTCTCTCTCTCTCTCTCTCTCTCTCTCTCTCTCTCTCTCTCTCTCTCTCTCTCTATCCTCCCCCTCTCTTTTCCCCCTGTTCATTTTATTTTCAGTAATATTGAGAGGATTAACCCCTCTGGCCTCTTGGTGGTTACTGTTTCATTTTATTCTTATTAAAATCTTAAGAACCTTCTTTATTATTCCTGTATGATACTCCCTCAATAATCGAGATCTCTCTCACTCGGTGTGTTGCCAAGTGTTCGTGTGCATGTGTGCATGCAAGCAGGTGTTTGCGTGTGTGCGTGCGTGTGTGTGTGTGTGTGTGCGTGTGTGTGCGTGTGTGTGCTCATCACTGCACACGCTTCTCTTTTAGCTGATTGGAATCCTTTGTGTGGTTTTTTATAGTCTACAAAAACGTCTGAAGTAATAGCGATTATTCTGAAGCGAGAATAATTGACCAGATAGAATTTTAATCCACAGTGTCAGTCTGGTGCAGGAACGGTGTATCCTCCTGTTATTCCCTCTGACATGTCAGCTTCCCACCTGCACCGTCTCTCACTCACTCAGGAAAGCTGTACCTACGCCAGCTTACGGCCGACTGCATTGATTTTTCCGTCACTTTCAGTGTGTGTACAGGAAGTAGATGAACTTCACAAATGTTGTCACACCAAAGCTTGATGGATCACGCTGTGATTTATGCAGCTTCCATAACTCGGGGTGGTTTATATAGAAATGCTTATGGGCAGGGTGAAGCAGTAAGTCTGTGTCAGGAACATGAGGAGCTTCAAATTTCATTCTAGTTCTCTTATGTCCTTCAAATTCATTTTTAAATTTCAGTGTGCTATCAATTGTGAAGAAAATGTCTGGCAATTCCATACATTTATATTGATTTAAGACGTATAATATGATCATCCACTTTATTAGGAACACTTGTACACCTGGTCACTCTAATTATTAATTAGTTATTTATGAACTTAATTTCTTTAGAGTAATACATTGTTAATGAAATAATTATATCAGATAATTGTTGATATAATTATATAATTGTGTCATATGTTGTGTGGCATTAGTTGCAGGGTGGCTGGTGCCAGTTTGCGCGTGTGTATTTCAGAAGCTACTGTGCTCCTGGCATTTTCAACCACAAGTTTAGAAAAGCATGGTGCATAAAATAATAAACAGCAAGTGAGCAGAAGGTATTCTGGAAAAATACCATTTTGTTGAGAGAGGTCAGAAAAGAATAAGGTCAAGCTGATAGGAGCATAAATAAGCACTCTTTACAACCGCTGGCAGCAGAAATGCATCTCAGGATGCACAACACATCGGATCTTGATGCAGATTCCCTGCAAGAGAGGAAGACCGCATTCTACTGAATACTGAAAGCACGCCGGAAGATGTTAATCTGTCTAACCAAACTGTCCAGGTTCTTTTAGACTGTGCATGAATGAGCAGGCAAACAGGTGTTCCTAATAAATCGGACAGTGAATGTACATGATGATTTAAGGTGCGTTCAAAAAAACAGGTTGTACACAATTATGCTGTCTACATTTCTCAAATGTAGTCGATCAGCTATTTTTTAAAATTTTTTTATTTAATGAAGGATATCAGGCTGATGTAAGTAATAAAAATTTATTTCATCCAACGTTTATGTTTGTCCTTGGAACAAATCCAGGTTTTTAGTTAATAAACCTGCACATGATTGGGAAAGAAATGCAAATTTCTGTGAACAGTTGTGATTTAAGGTTGTCGATAAAGATCAGATTCCAAACACGTTTGGTAATTAATAGTTATTATTTACTCATGTTTATTTAGTGAACAAACAGTGTAGGCTGTAAGGTGCATGGCATACCTTACAATGGTATGAAAATTTGTACAGTTTCCTACTACTGTATATAAGCTCAACTATATTTGATTTTCATGAGAAACTAATACATAATTATCAAACATGCACAAAATCGTTTTGTAATTTTCCTATAATCCAAAAATACGAACTGTTCTAGCTCTTACAGAATTAAATAAAAAGCGCACAAGCTAGTGCATGGCACACCTAGTGAGCACGAAGCTTTCGCTCTTTCCAAGTGCCTGTAAGAGACAGTCAGGCAGCTGATCTCCTCTGGCAAACAGAAACATAACCAAACCCCCCACCACCCCCCACCCCCTCCCCTCGCCACTGCACCGAGGTCGCCGCGTCAAAATGACTCTTTTTATTACAGTTCATAAACACCGACTCCCCTGGTGGCCCAGGGAAATTTCACATAAACTTTGATCAAACAGACGTTGGCCTCCCTGGTTTTAAGCACTTCTCTCTATGTGTGAAAATAGCCCATCTCAATCACCGGCAAGCAGAACAGAGGGAAAAGCGAGCAAATAGCACAGCCGTCACTGTATCAAGTCATTATTGCCTGCGACCTGAGGGAATAGATTTCATATAAAAACAATAAGTTCTTCTTTCTTTTTTAAAAGAAATAAATACAATCTCGGTATCAAATGGAACCGTGCCACACCGGTATACTTTGCGGCTAAAGTTAACGAGTTAGACTTCAGAGAAGACATTAACTGTGTGGAAAGTGATGAAGAGTGCTCAGTAAGGCCTTTCTTTCTGCTTACGGGATCCATACAGAGAAGCTATGGATTTCCTTGCATGCGCTACGTGAGTGTGTTATTTTACAGTATTGTAACTATGTAGTACTTAATGGGTAAATACATAGTAATAAAGGAAAACCCACTGGAATATTACTGAAGTCAAATTCGACGTATTCCAATAGTATACTTTGATATTTCAGTCACTTTAACATTATTGTTCTTTGACTGGTGTGTGGGCTGTAAATTATTATTATTACTATATTTCATTACTTTTAAATTCATTCATTCATTCATTCATTCATTCATTCACAATACTGCTTATCTCGTACAGGGTCAAAAGACGTCTGGAGTCTATGCCAGGAGTCTTTGGAGTCTTCCATGAGGCCACAGTGCTAACCTCTATGCCACCATTCTGCCCTACTATGACTTAACGCTTTTAATTATTAAATGTGTTTTTAGCTGTTTTTTTTTCTGGGTATTAAAACCATCTTGGAAAATACTTCAGTCTAAATAACTTAATAATAATTATTATTATTATTTAAAAGCACAAGCAGGACAACCAATTAGGTGACTGATACTGCATGATAAACTTTTCAATTAAAACACCCTAAAAGTACAGTTCAGACCTTTACAAAGGAAAATGATTTCATTCAACTTTAGTAAGAGCAAAACAAACACAAAAAAATGTGTCAGTGTAGTGAAGTTGTATTGTAAGGAGATGTTTATTCAATTTTCCTCATGATTGTACACTTTATGTTTTTCTAACATGACAAGTGAGGTATCTCGTGTCAACTGGACTTCTTACTTGTTAGGTAGAAACATTTCAATACTTACCCCATGTAGATTCTTTAATCAAATGCTTTCAGCTATTGGCATGTTATGCCTCATGTAGGAGAACTTTGAGGAAAAACAATGAAGAATAATGTTAATGATGATAAGCTTGGCACCGGAACCATCTGTGTCAGTACTGAGCTTGCGCCTGCTGCTTACACTGGCAGCGTACACACACTGTGTTCAGTGACTAAATACAGGCGCATGCTCCTGGACTTATTCAGGATGAGTAGATGTGTCGGTAACCCAAGAAAGAGGAAAGATAAAGTTGTGGTTGACATCTGTGGGTAGGGACATTGGAGAGGACGCTACTCTTCTTTCTGTGTCTTTGTCTTTGTCTCATAATATCAGCAATTATTAAGGGGCTAATGCACATCAAGTGTACAGTGTGTGTGTGTGTGTGTGTGTGTGTGTGTGTGTGTGTGTGTGTGTGTGTGTGTGGTGTTTATGTTTTTTTTTTCTATATAATTTTCAGTGATTTACAGTTAACTATCCCTCGATACCTTCCTCTCTACATTCTTCTTTCATTATTCACCAGCTATTCTCTTTGGTGACTTAATAGAGTTATAAGAGCCCCTTATCAAGCTCTTCACTGAGCCAAAGTCACTCTCACTCATCTCAGGCTCTCTTATCAGATCATACACTCATTTCAAAAGCGGTTCCTCATTAGCTTTGTAAATGATACCTTGATGGAAAAAAAAAGACCTTTTTTTTTTTGTTAATATTTGATTTCATTTTGCAGGGTGTGTTTTCTGGATCCCTGCTATTTTTCATGACTTATTTTAATGTCACGATCAAATCTTCATTAGTAAGCAATATTGCATGCTTAGAAAATGGAATTAGGTATAGTTTAGGGAAAGAAAGGTAGTGAAATCACACACAGTCCTAAAATCAATATGAGGATCTACTGTATATATTGCTGTATACAATAAAATTGTATATATATTAGAAAAGAAGCACAAATCTACAGTATCCAGGTAAGAAGAAAAATAGGTTTGGGGCATAAACTGTTGTTTTTGCGAAGTGTAAATCTTCAGGGTTGTCTTGCAGAGATATCCACAGCAGCAGAAAGTACTGTAAGTTACAAATGCAGAAAGCTCAAAGTAAAAGAAGAAGTAGCAGGCCGGTCCGGAGGGTGTGAGGATCTGGCACCATAAGTCAACAGGGATGCGCATGGAGAAAGAGAGAACAGAATATTAGGTACTCTTTTGTGGTTCAAAGGGGTGTACAGTGTGATCGGAGTGCAAGCATGGACTCAGCAACTCTATTGTAGTGTTGTGCTACTGTTTTTGTGTTTTGTTCTTTTCCTTTTTAGTGTTTGCTGTTATTGTTGCTTATTGTACAGTATGGGTTTCTTTTTGCACCATAAAACAACATTATGTTCTTCTTCTGCGTTTTTTTTTAATTATAGGTGCCATGATTATTGTTTTTGTTGGTGTTGTTCTTGTGCTTATTGTTACCCCCCCCCCTTTTTAAAAATAATTGTTGAGGTTACAATTGTTGAGATTTTAGTATTATTGTTGCAGGTAGTTGTTGTTCAATTATTTGTTGCACTTGTTATTTCTGTTGTTGTTGTTGTTGTTTTTGTTCTTCTTATATCCGTTGCTGAGTGTGTGTGTGTGTGT
>QMIH01000856.1:129296-165819 GCA_003987875.1 Clarias batrachus
AAAAAGAACTTCTTCACAGTAAAGTACCTAAGGGCATTTTTATCTTGTGAGACACTGATTTGTTAATGCTATTCACTATTTCTACATTAATGTAAAAACAGCTTTGGGAATATGCTCCTGTTTGTATTGCCCTTTCTGAGACAGATTCTCCTGCAGGTCTGGAGTCAGAATCTCAGTCTGTGCCTCTTTCATCTTTGCCCTTTTTTTCTTCTGGAGGAGTCTGAGGGGTTCTTGTTTCATGTCATGTCTTATGCCGGAGTCAGTGGGACTCCAAAGGAACTCTCACCTGTGTGAACGCGGCTCTGTGAACCTATCAACCTGCCGAGCGCTTTGTGCAGACAGGCGTGAAGCAGACTGCGCCCAAAGCACACGTCACGCCCTGTTAGGAGATGCCTAACACGCTAAAGAGTTTAAACTGTTGCGCTTGGCAAAGGCAATTTTATTGATAACTGTTTGAAGCCTATTTCTCCCCCCCTCCATCTCTAGGCCTTATGTGGTATCAGGCTTCTCTGTCTTTATTCCACTTGCCACTCTCAACAGACTTCAAATGCAAGAAGCTTCCTCTTCTGCATGGATGCTGCGAGCGCACATCCCTCTCCTGTCGCTTGCTGCCTCAGCTGGAAAAAAAAAAAGAAAAAAAAAAAAACAGCACTCTGATCTGCCACACAGTTTTCTCTAAAGCCTCACATCTTTCTGCCGTATGGAAATATTTATATTAGCACTTATCTCTGATGGAGAAATGTGAATTACTGCATCGCAAGCTAAAGCTTCGAGCTTTTATTTTTGCACTGCTGAAACTGCACATTGCAACCGAGATTTCGTGCATTGTGTTGTGTTTCGGAATGAGAAGCACGTCGCTCTTAGTTACATCTTACATCGTCTCTTTGTTTTTTTCTTTCTCTTTACCTCATGCCTCGTACATTCCTTTCCTTGTTAGCCCCATGTCCTCCTCATGCTGCCTGAGAATCACGGCTCAGCCTGATAACACCTTGGTCAGCCATAAGCGTCCTCAGAGGCAAGAAGGTAACGGTAAGTCCCTGGATGTTGAGTGCCCACTTCTTCCACACCTGTAGCTAATTAGGTGCTGCTTGACCCAACTTAGTACCATTAACTGTAGCTGTGCTCTAAGCGCAAAAACGATTAACATCATTATCTGGGATAATGAGACATAATGTGAGACACTACTTACTAAGAGCACCACATGCCACTTGAGAATTTCTCCCCGAACCTCTCACCTGATCTATAATTCTCTCGAGACTACCTAGAAACCTAGCAACCATCTCGCATGACACTTTAAGCGCTCTAATAATCGATACTGCAATAAAGCAATGTCACCGCTTCCTGTTTGTGTGGCACAAACTTATATATCCTGGTTAATTTACGAAATGTAGACTGCATTAACAACAATTTGCAATAATTACTTATTTATCTCATTTAAGCACAAACTATTTTTGACACATTTTAGGATTTTAACAATACAAAAGTTTTTTTTTTTATTTGTAAAGAGAAAGGAATGAAAAACATTGTAAATATTTTTTGTAATGATAATTACATTATTGTTGTTGTTGTGGTGGTGGTCTCGTGATGACATAGTGGTTAGCAACTCAGTGCCAGATTAATGTTCCCTTGTTGTTCTTAGTGTATGATTAGGTGTGTGAGTGTCTGCTTGTGCCCTCTAAAGTGTCCTAAGTTCCCTATGATAGGCTCCCTAGCAGTGTTTTTTCCCCATTTTTTCTCTTTTTGTGGCTTTACAGGTTTGTAAACCACAGGTATTATTCCAGATGTACTTTGGACTGGATGCCATTCATCTCAGTGGCTGCATATCATACACACTACTGCTCAAAAGTTTGGGTTCACTTTTTAACTCCCATGGTCGGTTCTGGTTTTTATTTCTTTCTGCATTGTAAAACAATGCTGAAGACGTTTATCCAAAATATGCAATAACCTCCTTTGACAGTTGATATTGAGATGTATCTGCTACTTACGCTCTATGAGAGACTTTATGAGAGGTGCTGTTTCTCAGTTGGTGATTTCTGAGGCTGTTAACTCTTAATGAACTTCTCCTCTTCAGCAGAGGTAGGTTTTGGTCTTGCTTTCCTGTGAAGGTCTTCATGAGAGACAGTTTCATCATGGTGACTGATGGGTTTTGCAAATGCACTTGACACAATACTGTTCTCGCAAGAACTGATCTAGAAAGGCTAACCTTCGTGTCTTAAAATAACAACTGACTGTTGCCACATAAAGCAACATTATGTTCTTCTACTGCTTTTTTTGTATTATAGTTTATTAATAATAGTGTATTATTGTTACTGTTGGTATTGTTCTTGTACTTATTGTCGCCTTTTTTAAAAAACTTTTTAAAACTTTTTTTTATGAGTTGTTGAGGTTATTGTTGTTGAGAGGTATTATTGTTGCAGGTTGTTGTTGTTCAATTATTTGTTGCACTTGTTATTTCTGTTGTTGTTGTTTTTTTCTTCTTATTTACAACAATTTATATTTGTTGCTGGTTTTTTTTTGAGTGTGTGTGTGTTTTTTAAATCAAGAATTTAATTCATAATTGCCTGATATGTTGTAAAAAATAAAGAACTTCTTCCCAGTAGAGTACCTAAGGATTTTTTATCTGATTTGTTAATGCTATTCACTATTTCTACATTAATATACTTGAAAATACTGTACTCGCAAGAACTGTTCGAAAAGGCTGACCATCGTGTCTTAAAATAGTAACTGACTGTAAGTTTTGTTGTTATATAATTCTCGAATTCCCTATGTGTTATTTCATAGTTTTGAAATCTCCAGTATTGTTGGGCAATGCAGAAAATAAATCATTGAACAAAAACAAAAAAAATTGGAAGTGATCCCAACCTTTTGAGCGGTCGTGTATATATACCTATAGGGTAACAGTGGCAACCAGGCAGTTGCCAGGCTCAAACCCCTGACCCACCAATCAGCAATCCAGTGCCTTGGTGGTGTTCTTCTTGTTACAGATTTACAATCTGCCAAAAAATAATCAATCAATAAATCAAACAAATGAACAAATATATGAATCTTTGTAAATAAAAATGGGTTATTTCATGAACCAGATGTAACTATTTCACCAACACTTTCTTAAATTCTTATTTAATTGTCTACTTCAAACATCACATCCACTACAACTTCCTGTTTCCACCATCACACAACACGCCAAACATTACAGGATGTCCTAGTTATAGTACAGTTATGATGCCCAGTACTGATTAATAAATCCTAGATTGATGTTTAGTAAGACTTGCGATTGTCCATTTTGATATTTTTTGCTGCAAAGACGTGCTATACGAGTTCATATTGAAGACAGGACACAAAGAGAATACAGCACTAGCAAAGCTTGAAGTATCAAGCCTCTGATGTTTGAACCAGACGATAGAAACCTGGAGACATTGCTAATAGGATATTGATATTACATAGATATTACATTGATATTACATATGATAAAAATCAGTAGGGATTCAATGGTTTGACATCAATGTGGTGTCAAAAATGTTGTTGCTGTACGATGTATAAATATACACATACAGTATAAAGTATATGTTGATCCAGTATTTGCTGAATGATCTTGTGCTGGCTTGCTAAGTGAAACACAAATGTACAATGGCAATCTGATTTGTATGCTTTTATAGTGTATACTCTATACCAGTACTGTATAACAGATAAACATTAAACGTCACAATGTGGGAGAAATGGGAATTTACCCATAGCATTTTGGTTGTTGGTTCCAGACAGGCTGGTGTTAGTGTTTCAGAAACCGCTGTTCTCTTATTTTTCCACACAACAGTCTCTAGAGTCTACACTGGAAAATGTAGAAAAAACATCCAGTGAGTGGCAGTTCTGTTGGAAGAAATATGGCCAGACTGGTTTGAGCTGACAAGAAGGCTATAGTAGCTCAAATACCACTCTTTACAACCATGGTCTGCTAAAAAGCATACCAGCATGAACAACATATCAAACCATTGAGGCATGTGGGCTACAACAGGCCATTCAAGAACAGGGATCTGAGGCTACTCTGGGCACTGGTTCACTGAAGGCTGGAAAAAAGATCAAGCAATATGATTTTATTTTACTTACCTCTGTAAAAAAAACAACAAAAAAAAAAACACAGACACACACCATCACATACACATACACACACACTGACATATCGAGACATCTATGGATAGATATTTATAAGACTATCTATATGACCAAAGCAAAGAGAAAGGGAAAACATCTAAAATAAAGTGATCAAGTGATCAGTTAATGGATCAGTGACTGTTTTTTTTTTTTTTTTGCTTGACCTTATGAAAGATTTATCCCCTGGAGCTGTGTACATGCTGTACATGCTTTTCGGTGGTAAAAATCTACATCTGCTGTATGCGAATGGCACAAGCACCAATTCAGAATGCCGAGAGCAGAACGTTGCAATGAGCCTCTTCCCCATGGGCTTTCCTCGGGAATGCCAGCAGCAGCCCGACTAAAGGCGAGAAGAAATAAATCAACTTTACACCAAACATCTTCATCACGTCGTCCGCGATAGCTGAACTCATCCCGGGGAAATGGAATGCGAACTTTCTTGCGTTTTCTAGGATGTTATGGTGCAGCAAACACATAAATTAGAAATGTAAGGCGAGAAAATGCCACTGAATATAGCTCAATTCTTGTGTCTGATATCCTTATATATAATAGGACTCCAGCCACAGAGAACAGCAGTTGACACTTCAGATTCTACTGAAAACTCCCAGGAGTATGTATGTCTGCTTTTTCCTCTTCCTAATGCAGCGTGTGGCCTGTCACACTGGAGCATGAAAACAAATAATAACCTGGTGTCCATCCCCTCCCTTTGCCCCTTGTGCCTTCACACACCCCATCACACACTCTTGCCTCGCTTCACACAGGCGAGCGTTAAAAATACATGTATAGCTCTGCTCATCCTTTATTCATTCTTACTCTCTCCTTTATGTTTATGAGGCTCTGGGGCTTCCAAGGTCCACGCCGCTGGCCCAGGGGGGTTCAGAGAGGCTCCAGAAAGTTCCTGTTTTTCAAATCTAATTCACTATAAATGAGCCCCCAAAACATGGTGTGCTGCTATACATACATAGATACATAGATACATACATAGATACATACATACATCGATACATACTGGACACTGGGATCATTACAGCATATCCTCCTGGATGGAGGGTAAGGTTAGACCTGAATACCTGGTAGATTTCTCTCCTCATATTTGTGCCCATATTTTAATTAATATATGTAAGCAAAATCATTTTGGAGAATTTCTATTGGTTATACCAGAGGACAAGACATAGGCAGGGAATGAAGTGTAACAGAGTAAAATTTAATACATGGTGGCTGAAAAGTCTGAATCCATAGGCAAAAAAATATTTTAAAGTTTAAATTACAGTAAATAAATTATGGCTTTGTGGGTTTTTGTGGGTCTTGTGCGTATGCTAAATACAAAAATGTTAAACATGTCTTAATCCATATATTAACCGCAATGATCATCCTGGACCAACTGAAATTACTATAAGACTATTGATTTCAGATGAACAAAAAAATTAATCTAGGAGTGTTTGGTCTGGCTCTGTTCCATCTTTTATTCTTATATTTATTATTATATCATATTTTATCATTTATTAATCATCTTTAAAGATCTTGGGTCTGAAATAAAAACTAAAATATAGACACCACCATGTCCCAGCCAGTGGGGGTCAGTGTAGAGTAAGGGGGGTAACAAATACACATTTTTTTTCATCTCTTGTGATGGTCACCAGTGTGTGTGTGTGTGTGTGTGTGTGTGTGTGTGTGTGTGTGTGTGTGTGTGTGTGGCTTTGACATTGCCTGTGTCTGGTCTTCTCTGCAAATGTGAATATTCCCAGAGGGGTGTATCTTCTACTTATCCATGCTAGCTTGCAGTCTGCATTTGTGTGTATATATGTGTGTGTGTACTCTGGGGTAACCAGGGACTAAGGATAACCACTGAGCCCTCCCACATCCCTCATGTATTGATTAGATAATCACCCTGTCACCTACTACACATATTTTTTACATGCTCCCTGCTGAGTGAGACATGGCCTATATTGCTGACTGGAGGAAATCTTAACACTGAATATGTCCTTTCATGTCTACCATCGTGCTTTGTGCTTTTGTGTCCATACTCCCACTGTTCTCCCACTCTATCTCTTTCCTCTTTCCTCTCTAAGGACCAAGACAGGAACGTTTTCATTATTTGCAGAGATTGGAATGTCAATCCCTTTGCCCCTGACTCCTGAAGTTTGGGATGCTTTGGCTTTTATTGTGGAAATGATTGCCGTGGTTGTCTCCCCTACCTCACAGTGAGGTTTTTATACACTTCCTTCAGGCATGGATAAAGTTTAAGGATCTAGGACGGTGCAATGGGAACCGCTTACCATCTCTTTCCATTGTTCCACTCTCTTCTCTAAGTGCATCCATCTTTTTGTGATTTTGTTGATTGCTTCTTCTGTGTATTGAGCTCCTCTTCTTCTTTATGTAAATGTGTGTTGGAGAGAGACAGAGGACGACTGACTTGGCATGCTGATGTCGTTCCAGCAACCTTGTCCCGGGGTCAGAGGGGTCATGATGCTTCAGCTGGCGTTCCTGACTCTGCTGCCCAGTCACTGTCCCAGATATCCACAACTGCTCTTAAAGCGCTTTTAAAAAAAACAAAAAGTGTGTGTGTGTGTGTGTGGGGGGGGGGGTTCAATGGAGTATGGAAAGCTTAATGTTTACAAGAATATCACAAATATTAAAACAAAATTAAATTATTATTATTATTATTATTATTATTATTATTATTATTACTTTAATTTAATTTTACTTTGGAATTTTTTTAGCCTACATTAAACACAAATTTCACTCAGCGTCTAATAAAAAAAAAAAACTAAACTTACTGTTCAGCATTAATTTTCTTGTTCTTGCAACTTTTATGCGCATTGAACTGTACATTTTTTAAATCTAAGCTACATTTCTATTTGCCTTTATACAGGAGGCTTTACTGGAGGAAAAAGTCTCAGGAGAGAGAAAACAGACGCCTCCATAACAATGCAAATTGGACTTTGATCGACTCTTTAATTCCATCCGACTGCTGTTTTGTTGGTCTTTTTTTTATTTATTCTGAGTCAATGAGCTTTAATGAGAGCCCCTGATCCTGCGCCTCTATGCTCCGTGGTCGTGTTTGGTGTTTTGCCGGGAGCTTAGCGACGCTCTGGCCGCACTTCATTAACCCTGAGCCGGCCACAATCCGCCCTGAGAGTCTCGGGGATTTACTGCCGTCCTTTCACATGCAAAAGAACAATCTTTTAACAAGAGCGGAGAGCGGCTTTTCTCCGCAATCAGCTGCGCATTTCGCAAGAATAACCCCTTTTCATTAATGCTGAGGAGGTATTTGCCTTTCTTGGGAAAGAGCAGAGATCCGTGTGATTGTGATTATTTCCAAATTGGTTTGAGCAACCCGGATTGTTTCTCATTAATTTATGATAATAACATATTTAAAGATTCGACAAAGATCCAGCTTCAAATCATCTTTAGCTACATTTTACGAATATCTGCTTACAGACATCTGAGTCATGAAATCAAGGGTATTTTTTAGATTTTTTAATAATTAAAATATTTTAGTTTTTTTATGTGGACCTCGTTCAAAAAAAAATGCTGATTTATATAACCTTTAAGTGTTTCCTTATACAGAAAAATCACATACTGTAAATGAATTACTGTCTAATTTACGTATGTTGATGATCTACATGTCCAATATAATCCATTTATTTGAAAGTATTTTTTTTTCTGATTTTAAGAATAATTATTTTTCATGATGTCACAAAATGTCATGTATGTATAATCATGATGAAATGCTAAATGTGATCGCACACATATATCTAATCACATGTGAAGATTGTTGTTTATGTGAATGTATGCATGACTGTGATTTTTCCATATTATTTGTCAGAATTTTACATTTGGCTTTTTGACATTTTATTTCTAAATGTAGAAATTTATAAAGTCAAAAGACAGGACGATGTGGAACTTATTCCTATTGTTTGATGTTTTTTAATAAATCTAATTTACTGAGAGGAAAATCTTCAGAGAATGTGGAACCTACAGGCTCTCATCAGATGCTGTAGTGCTGCGACTTTTTGTCTTTTATTTAAAATTGTATAATTTTATTTAAAAAAAGAAATTATTAGAAGTTGGACTTAAAAGATCCGTAAGGATCTCTAGGAACACTATCTGGAAATATGAATAGCTATTTTAAAATAAATTAAATATCATGATTAAATATCAACTATTAGTGACTTGTCAGTGCTTAAAGTCTCATCATACAGTACATATAGGTTATGGTACTTACAAAAAATGTAAGCTGATAAGTAGCTGTTAAGTAGCCTAGTAAAGCTTATGGACATTCATGTGCAGTCTAACTAATATTAAAAATTTGAAAAAAAAAAAAAAAAAACACTTCCTAAACAAGTTCGTATTGGGTTCAAATTTAGTTGTGACCTTAGACTGACATTGGGCCTCTGGTGCTGACAGACTTTCTGACATCTTTAAGTCCACCTTCCCAATGTTGAAGCCGAACCTGGTAGCAATTTGATACCTGCTAAGGAAATAATTTAACTAAGCATCTTACATCGTTGTGGTCACTGATGAAGCAACAAATAGTGTAATATTCCAGTGGGTACAAGTAGGACTGCAGGATAAATTGATGGAAATACAAACTAATCACTTGTTTGGGACGTTTTCAAGGCCCATAAACTTATTAACACCCAACATGTCTTCAGTACTAATTTAAGTACTCTGGATAAAATATGCCCAGTATATTTGATAGTTTTTGATAATATGATCTAGGTAGCAATAACATTTCCAACACCATGACTGTCTGTTTGAAACTGTATTACAGCAACAGTAAACTCAAGTTACAAATTACAGTCTTACTTCTTAACAGAAGCAAATGAAAAAAAATGCAATATGGTAAAAAGGGGAACTATTCCTTGTTGTTACTTTGCGGTGATAAAAATTCCGAGCACTTGAACGTAGCATATTTTAGCACTGTGGGATTTTCTGCTAAAGGCGCTTTGACATGTGCGATACGAGACAAACCCTGTTATCGACTTTCAATTAAAAGCCATTACAGACTTTTGTCTAATCGTTAATGTGCCATTCAGAGAATGAACTCCCCCTAAAAAACACACTCCTGGAGCGAGTGATCTTTGGCCCGGTTTAAAGCGAGTCCAGGCCGCCGCTCAGCAGATGTCCCGCCGGCCGGTGACCAGCTGTTGGAGTCGGTTGGCAAAGGAGCAGACAACCGACACACTCTCTGAAGGGAAAAAAGGAAAGGTGGGGGTGGAAACAATCCATTTTCCAAATGGGATCATTTAGGGCACTTAAACAATTACACACTTTGGTGAACATTAATATTTCACGTATCGCATATTGTTTATGGACAAACTGAATGAAACGAGTGAGAATAAAAAACCCTAAATGGACATTGTCACCACACTATACAACAGACAACGTAGTGTGTGTGTGTGTGTGTGTGTGTGTGTGTGTGTGTGTGTGTGTGCTCAATTTGCCTAACGTGAATCCTTTACAGAAAAGTTACACAAACATTACATAAATTAACACGTTGTTTTTTTTAAAAAAAAACAACAACTTAAATTTACAATTACTGATTTTTGCTTAGGCTGTTTGTTTTACATTAATTTCTCTTATAGGCTAAAAAAATCTCTTTATTATGCATTATTTAAAACCAAGTGGTTGCACTTTTCGCGTGATCCCATATTGTTCCTCTGATGCCACGTTTTTACTAAGGTTTCGTGGGCAAAATCTCACGTAAATACACATTACACATCACACATAATCACGTGTGAAAAACAAACGATTACAAGTGAAATGTGATTTTCCTGCAACTTTGTCGCAATAAGCGTGTGTTTGACTAGAGTAAATCCTTTACGGAAAAGTGACACAAACATCACGTGAATTAACACGTTGTTTTTAGGACAATTTATATTAATTGTTTTTCCTATATAGGCTACTAAACATTTTCACTTTATACATTTTTTATTTATCTTTTTTCAAGTTGGTTTCACTTTTATTGAACAATTAATTTTTTGTTCACGTGTTTCTATATTGTTCACTTGTTCACTATCTCACGTATCTCTCATAGTCACATATGAAAAACGAACAATCACATGTAAAAAGTGATTTTCCTGCAACTTTGACGCTTTGCTGTGTGTTGCTCGCGCTGTGTGTGTGTGTGTGTGTGTGCGTGCGCACACTACTGTCCACTCCATTACCCTACTGTGAATGCCAGTTTGTAATCCTTTTCCCGTTTTTTTTCCAGGCGCAATCTGGATCAGCGCTTCATCCCCTGCTCACACTGTGCTATTCCCGGCGTGTGATTAAAGTGATATTTGTGCTATAATCTATTAATAAGAGATGGTCTACGGCAGAATTAAGATTCTCGGCTTGAGTTTGGATGTGTAAATCCTCTGCAGGCGTCTCTGAAAGGTTAAAGTTTCCTCCGACTGAGACGCTCTTATTAACCTTTTTTTTTTGGAGGAGGTTTGACAAATTAAATCCACGATGCTAACCAAATAGTGAAGGCTGTGAGCAAAGTGTCTGACAGTCGTGTTTAAATTTATTCAAACACATTTTCCCTCACTAATAGATTTTTTTCAACTGTAATTTCGTGATTATGACTTGCAGTGAATTTTGTTTTTGTTGTTGTTAGGGGAAAATCAATAAACAAAATTCTGACAGCTCTCTTGTCCTGCTGCTAAACTATCTATTCTATGAAATATGGTAAAAATCTAATAAAAGTTTTTTAGGTTGTTTATTTTAAGCGCCAAATTTGTTCATAGCATACTTTCTGAAATGCACTAACCTCATGATCCGACTTTTCATTTTTTAAATGAAATGCATTTTTATATATTTGTTTTAGTTACTATGTCAACAGTTTCATGGTCACAACTGGCATGATTTAAATGTGAGAATATAAGATCAGATGCGCTGAGACTAGCTGTCAAGTTTATCTGCTTGGGAGATCAGCCAGTTAATTACGAGCAATCATAACTGCAGGATCATCCAATTAATTAAGAAATAGTTCAATTAATTAGGTACATAGGTAGTTCAAGGGTGATTAGTGTGCTAAATCGTACGATTGTCCTACAGTTTGAATTTTGCCTAAATTTAAATCAGCAAACATCTCCTGCTGAACGAGTGCTTAAAGCATTTAAAAATCCAAATAAAAAAAAAAAATCGTTAAGGTGCAAACTAATGTACGAAATAATGTACGATTTAATTAAACACGTAAAGGTAAAGGTTTGTTCACTTCCCACGTTTCCACATCATATCATTTAGTGAAAGATCTTTATTTGCACATTTATAAAAGTAATTCTCCTTAATACCTCAAGCCTCTCCGTACCTGTGCATTCAGCAGCTATAATAGTTTTCTTTTTAACCCTAAAAGTTCATACCACTATAAGCACAAAGGAGGAGGGCTAAAGACAAGAATCACTGCACAAATCAATATTCTCAATATACACCTTCACCAAAGAAAGAATAACAACGGCTCTATACAGACTTAATGCACAATATCTGCTCTAACACATCAGGTTAGGGTTAAAATGGCAAAAAAGAAAATAATAATAATAATAATAATAATAATAATAATAAAAGTCGAAGGCTATCATTTAGCGTGACATCCATCACAAGTAGGAAGTGAAATTCTTGGGGACTTTTTACGTGTTGTTTAATCCCAAACAGCTTTTCAATAGGGTTGCCAGATGAATCCCTTCCACTCAGTCAGGAGTGGTTTCTTATTTCTTTGGGCTGAAAAACCTGGCATAATTTAGTCACATTTGGTGAGTACGATGTGTTGATTTAAAGGCTAACCAATTGGGACGAGTTTAAAAGAATTGGGTGTAAACAGTGATTACAATCTGGCAACCAGCCCTAAGCTTTAAATATGGCAGCAATTCATTGTGACTCCCATTTCATATGGCAAAATAGTGTTTTTCAAATAGATCTGTCATTTAAATATCTGAATGATCTCTGAGCACACATATTCTTCACTCCTGGTTTCAACCTTTTCCATTCACTTCAGTACATTCTATCGTTACGTTTAGCCGCTGGGGGGAAAACTGAAAAGGAGCATTTCTTTGATGACTGGATTTGGATATTCTTTGATTCTGCTGTAATCCATAAGAATTACTACATGAAGGCGTTTTCATTTCTGTGAACACGTCCTTGATCATCTTCGCCTGGAAGAAGACTTAAAAAGGAATAAATTAATAAAAGACGAATAGGAAAACAAAGATTTGCTGTTAACCCAAATATACCTATTTACACGGATCTTATATGTTTATTTTTTTACAGTTGAATGAAAAAAAAATACAAACCGATTTTCCTCTGTTGTGGTGTTTATATCTCTATAATATCAAGAGATTTTTGTTCATTTTACACAGGGGCTATTACTATTCTCGTAACTATATCTATTCCTGCTAATAATAATAATAATAATAATAATAATAATAATAATAATAATAATAATAATAATAATAATAGCCCATCATGTGGTTTGTTCTTTTTTGTTATTATTGCGTCCTTTAGAAACATTTCTGAAACATTTTTTTCCTGAACATAAATAATAACAAAGAATAATCCTATATAAATATATAAGTTAAATACAAAAAAGGGCATAAATAATTACATAAATTATGACTAATAGCGGTAACAATATCATTAACTTACAGTTTGCTTCTCCATTTAAGAAGCATATATATTGGCTTTTTGATATAATATATATTCTCAATCCTTTAGTCAATAGTAAGGTTAAAGTCCAGAGCTGCCAGGTGTGTGTGTGTGTGTGTGTGTGTGTGTGTCTTCATAAGTATAGACCAAGTGTCCAGTCTATGGTCAAGAGTAAAGTCCGAGCCGGGACAGCTCATCGGGGTGGGGTGGGTCTGGGCAGTACCACGCCGGGCAGCGGGGGGAGAGGCGGCGGAGGCTCGTGTCCGCCTTGCAGCCCGTGCAGGAGGATCCGCGGTACGAGCGGGGGCCGCTGTAGAGCTGCCGGAGCAGCGGGGGGAGGAGCTCCGGCGCCCCGGCACAGGTAGGACAATGCAGCCGCTCCGGGGTCCAGACCCGACACCAGACCTTGCGGATAGAAATACGGCGACGGAAACATCCTCTGTAAGGCCGAGTAATTCCCGGCTTCCGCTAAGAGTTCCAGTCCCACCGCCGTCTGCCGCTTCCATTTCGTCCTTTTTATGATAATTAAAAAAGAAAGACAGGGGATTAAGCAGCGCATAAACCCATTTGAACATTAACAAGCCTACGTTTTACGTATAACGTGTAATTTACTAAGGTACTATGTTAGTGGAGCTTGTGGTGGTACCATCAAGGGGAGGCATTTTGTCACTGTAGGCTTTTGCACCAAATGGAAAGTGCATGTGATAATAAATAAATAAACTAAAAAAAATAAAATAAATAAACACAAATAAAAATATATAAAAAAAATTAAATATATACCAGGTCTATATAAGGTAAATAAGTTAATTATTTACAAACACATTGTCCTTGATGGTACCATGCACCTCAGCGAGAGTCTGGTACATTAGTTCATTTATGAGAATATATGGTGAGTAACAATTGTGTGAGGCACAAGAATAGCCTAACAAACGTGTTGTTCTTTACTAATTTCACCCTAGGAAATATTTATTTCACATAAATCAACACCATGACTGTCAAAACTGTATGACAGTACAGTATGGGACAAAAGCCCCGCCTCCAAGAAAAATGTGTGACATCACTAAAAAATGTTTCAGACACGCATGCAACCCAAATTGTAACACTTTGCAGCGAACAAATTGTTAGGGCCAACTATAGTTTGCTATCATGTATCACATATCATGAACCACATTGAGCATAATATTACTAGTTACTTTAAGGAATGCAAGTAACCATGTGCTTTTAAAAAATAGAGCTATATTTATGAATAAAAGTCTTGATAACACCAATGAGCAAAGTCCAAAAATATTTGTAAATAGTTATCATGCAATAGAAATCCAATTTAAAAATAGACTTAAACAAAAGGCACGTGAAAAATAAATGTCTTCCTTTCTTTCTTTCTTTCTTTCTTTCTTTCTTTCTTTCTTTCTTTCTTTCTTTCTTTTCTCTCTTTCTTTTTTTTATCAAAGCAAGTTGGTAACGTATAAGTAACAAGTAATAAGAGAACAATACGTTCACCCAGTCCATGTACATGTCTACATCCTAAGACTGTTTTTAAATACTCTTATGAATTTCAGTTAAAGCTGACTAATGCTAATAAATTATTATTATTATTATTATTATTATTATTATTATTATTATTATTATTGAACAGCAGGAGAAAACAGTTATGATTTTTTGTCCTTCACATCTGACTGATCTGTATATGGGAACTTGGCAGGAAAAAGTGAACCCCGCCTCCACATATGCTGCACTGGATGTAAACTGAAAGTTATTAATTAATAAAAAATAAAAAAAAATGAAAATTAAGGTGCTGGAGTAGACCTACATTTTGTGCGATTCTAAAAATAAAAAAGCCGTAGTTGCCATTAAATAATAATAATAATAATAATAATAATAATAATAATAATAATAATAGACCAATTGTCTGACTATTAAAGCGGATATTTAATAATTGATGGAAGCACCAATTTATAATTAATTTTCAATGCGTTTTGCATTGATTTTATTTTTTCAGACTAATATGTAGCAAAACCGCCAACCGAAAAATAAGACGAGAATACTAAATATGACCATATCTTATTTATCCATTCCTCTGTTTGTTTACCTCGCAAATCAAAAGGTATATTATAGTGGAAAACATAGCTTAATATGAAAGAACACGTTCATTTTTTTATTTCCTTAATTCCTTATCTAGTTTACTTCTTTTTTATATGTACTGACAATCAAGACACCTATGAGTTTTTTTGTCATTAATGATTTTAGTAGCAACAAATATTGTTATAAATATTACTAACAACTGGAAATGTTTGTTCTGAAATCAATCATATAATGAAGTCTATCTATCTATCTATCTATCTATCTATCTATCTATCTATCTATCTATCTATCTATCTATCTATCTATCTATCTATCTATCATGTTGCAATAGTTCTTAAATAAGCACCGCTTTTCCCAGCGCACGAACTTTATAGAACTGTGCTACGGGTGTGAAGAGGAAACAGGAACCTCTGCAGTGCGATGTGACCCTGTAACCCAGCAGGTCCTCACCTTCTGTTTTGGTACCAGGTCTTCACCTGCGTGTCGGTGAGGTTGAGAGAGGCCGCGAGCTCCATGCGGTCCTGCACGCTCAGGTACTTCTGGCGCTCAAAGCTGCGCTCGAGTTGTGCGAGCTGGTGGTCGGTGAAGGCGGTGCGCGCTTTCCGCGGTTTCTTCAGTCGCACCTGGGGGCTGTCTCTGCTGCTGGAGATCTCTCTGTCTCCCTCTTCTTTCACTGTGAAGAAAACAATGCGAAAGTAGCGCGTGTGAGTGGAGAAAGGCGCGAGGAAAAAACACGCAGAAGTTCGTTTTGAAAAACGCACAGCCTGCTTGTTTTTTTTTTTTTTTTTTGACACACTCTCAGAGCGCTGCACAAGTACGAATGTGTGCTGTGTGACTCCGGTGTGTATATTTCAGGCAAACCCTAAAGGCAAAAACTATAAAAGGTACACAATACGCACAGAAGCTGCAAAACTAGCACCTTTTGTATCATACCAAAGTGCATATGAAAACCTCAAATAATTTTTGCAACATGTAAAATGAAAATATTGTTTCCTTTTGTTATTGAAATAAAATTAAATATTGTTTCATTTTATGACAATGTAATAACTTTAAGGGTTAGCTCATCAACTTTGATACACCATGTTGGATATTTAGGCAAACAATGTATTGCTAACAAAAAATGCATCATACAAACTTTTTTTCCCTAAAGTGGCACGTTTACACAATACAGCTTAGTACTGCATGCTACTAAGCAGTATGTCCAAATAATACTGAAGTATCCACTGACAGGAATAAAAACTTACTGATAATATGAATAAAAAAATCTCATTCAATACATATTTTACCTTTCTTTATCTTTAAACTTAGAGATATAAGACACCCTTCTTTCCAAGCCCGTATAGAGCAAGGGACACGGTACAGAGATCAGTGCGTCTCTGAAGGAGCACAATAATCCGGCTAATTGAGCCACAAGGGGACGGAGAGCTTTCAGCCGAGACTCGGAGAAAAACTTCACACAGATCTATAAAGAGCTCAATGTTACAAATCTGATTAACACTGGGACAAATTACACCAAAAATCAGCCTTGAAATCAAAGCTGAGAGCGCGCGCGCATACACACACATATTACGAGCACCACGGCTTTGATACATAGAGCAGTCATATCGAACCCTCTGATGTCGAAATTCAATGTGCCTTAAATAACATAGGAAGTGATGTGTAGAGTGGAGTGGAGTGTGTGTGTGTGTGTGTGGGGGGGCGTCTCGTGCACGCGCTGAACATCTGTACCGAGCTGCGCGATAACGGGCACATCTGCAGCGCGTGGGGGGGGGGGGGTCCATTATCTTGGTATAGCAAAAGAGTGACGTTGTTCAATAATAATAATAAGAAGAAGAATACCCATCATCGTTATGATCATCAGAGCTGTGATGATGATGTTGATGTTGATGATGATGATGATGGTGAGGAGGAGAAGGATGAGCAGAAGAAGAATAAGGAATAGAAAAATGCGAGCTCTAAAAATTTTGCATCTTTGTATTGTATTATTATTATTATTATTATTATTATTATTATTATTATTATTATTGTTGTTGTTGTTGTTGTTGTAAAGATATATTTATTTTTCAAATTATTATTTTGTGTATTTTATGATTTGTAGCCTATTATGGGAAATACCAGTTAAGCTGGAGGCAGGTGTGTTTTATCCCTTTTTTACTCACTTTTTAGTGTTTTTTTTTTTGTTTAATTTTTTTTGTTTTACCTGTCAACACATGTCCAACTATTGAAACCAATGAAATAAAAAATACATACAGTATACGGTGATGTTAATATTCTGCGGTGCACTTTACATTTGGCATCAGAGCAACGTGCGATTTATTATTGAATGATTAGCAACATTACTATTAAATAAAAATGTGTATGTACAATTTATAGGAATTACTTTTGGGAATAAACTGCACTTGTTGAGGATAGCTTGCAAAAATAATGAATCTAGTAGAAACTGAGTGTTAATAAATGTGTTTAGTTAGCGTAAACGTAAGCGTTTAATGATTTGTAACGACTTCTGAGTTTTATGACTATTGTGGCAAAATTATGCCATGTGTTAAAACAAAATATATTGCTCGATACAAAATGTTTTAATTTAAATGTAACAATGAGAGAACATCAAATAAAATAAGCATTATTTTGTTTTAAAATAAGCAGCTTAGGAACGAACTCTTTTGTTACGTGAAACTTAGATTATTATTAATAATAAAAAAATATGTTGAGATAATTTTTAGACACGTAAAAAAGTTTCATATAAGTTTTACTAATAGTCCTTATAATTTTGTTTTACCTTTATTGTATTCTCCGTCTGAGGACGAGTTGCTGTGGATTTTCTCGATGAAGTCGTCCGCCACTTTAGACGCTAACCTGCTCGCCTCGTGCGTCGGTTGCCCGTTGCTGGAATAAGGCGCGCACGCGGCTAGCGGCTTGCAGTCGGCCAGGATGTCTCTGATCAGGAAGGAGGAGGTGACCGTGCGCGGCTGGGGCGCAGCGGAGATCGGCCCGTGATGCGTGTGTGACGGCAGTGCGAGAGCGCGGCCTCGCCTTTGCTCTTGCGCCTCGCGCTCCTCGTCTTCCTCGCGCTCCTCCTCTTCGCGTCTCGGCGACGGTGGGCTCGAGCACACGCTCTCCGCGTCCGACGCGGCGCTGAACTCCGGCGGAGACCGGCATTCTCCCTCCAAGCCACCATTAGTCTTGGCGACGACCACCACCGGACTTCCGGGTCTGTGGGACAGCAGAGAGTCGATGCCAAAGCCGGAGCCGGAGCACGCGCCATGGGTGGACGCCTCCATCGGGGAAAAAAGAGCGCTTTCTCCCGGGCTAGGAGCTTTCAAACTCTCATTTGGGTTCGGCCAAGTTCGACTCACAAAATGCAACAATCACAGCCTATCCAGTAGGAACATCCAAAAAAGCTTCGGAAATATTCATCCAACGTCGGCAAAAGTTTCTTCTTTCAGTGTAGTGTTTAATGTTGATGTATAAAAACAAGCTCCAGTTCTCCTTTTCACTTTTTTGCTATCTGTTTTTTTAAACCCGATTATACAAAAGAAAGAAAATAAATACGTCAGCAATTTGTAAACGATATTGGGAGTTCTGTTACAGTTTTTTTTAAAGAAAAACCACTCACCGATTGTAATTTTAAATCATTTGTAAAATAAGTATCTAATAAATTAATGTGAAAATCCCCATGCGCTAATACACACCACGGCGTTAAAGCTACAGACAAGTCCAGGACCAGGATGCAGAGCTCTAACGTGAACGCTGAGTTTCAGCACCAAGGACAGGAGCACAAACTCCAAGGAGCTGCAGTCAGAGAGACAGCCGGGTTGAGTGTGAGGTACAGCTGAAAGTTCGCATCAGTAGCTGCCCATTCAGAGGAAACTGCATTGGCGATCCTCGCTGCTCAAACAGATAAAAACCGGGAGATGCCAAGTCGTTAGTAGGATAAGAGAGACAGAGAGCGCGAGAGAGCGAGAGAGAGAGAGAGAGAGAGAGCTGCAGTTGGAGAAATGAGAGCCGGTTAAATGTACTCATCGAGCAGTGAAGACGCACACACACACGCACGACGGTGGAAAAGGCCTTCTAAAATAAAGTTGTTGGAAAACTAAGGAGCTTTTAGGAGTTTTTAAGGGCGCCCCATGCACGTGAGTCCCCAGCGGCGCGATTCTATTGGCTGAGGGTCTGTTTTGGGGTGTCGACCGGACACACACACACACACACACACCACCCTCACACTCTCACACACCCACGACTCTCACTTTGATGAGAAAGAGACACTGAATTCATTAGGAGACTCGGATCCAACTGTTTACAGGCCATTTTCACACACTGTTTGCTTTCATTACATCATTGATGAGGCCTATAATGGGGTTATTATGAGGAGCAGGGAGGTCTCTCGCTCTCTCTCTCTCTCTCTCTCTCTCTCTCTCTCTCTCTCTCTTTCTCTTCACTGCTCCAAGCTTACGTTCAAGACGAAACCTGAACCATTTTCTCACACAGCCTAGCTATATTTCCGCTTCTATTCTGTTCTTTTCAGAGATCGCATTACGGCAACACAACACTGTATAAAACAAAATGATGTCTGATGTTGTGCCAAACACGTCGGTTGCTTCCTCTTTAATTTAGAAACCGTCATTTGATTCGGCAGTGTGTTTTTATACTCATGTTGCCTCTGAAATGTAAAAATAGATTTCATTGTATTAGATGGATGTAGCACTTTAAGCCGATTGTTTTCTGGAAGAAATAAAAAAATAACAATTAAACAAATAACAAAGACCATACTGTATATCAATAAACGAATAAACAAAAATAAAATCATTAGCTTATATGTGGTACAACAATACAATATCGAATTTGATTAATTTAAATAAACCAGAAAATAAATATTTTGTTATTTTAACACATCTATGAAATAACGCAATTTTATTTAGTTAGAAGTAGCAGTATTTGTAATACATTTATGTATTCGATATTTGTATTGAAGTAGCTACTATCGCACTTTTTAAAACCCTGAATCCAATTAATTTTATGCACCTTGCCTTTATTTAAACCATTTCATATATCGATTTTTTAAAAAGTGAACAAAACCTGCCTATCTTACAGCCGCGGCGTTTAAGCTTCGTTAACTACAACTTTAATGTATTCGATGTTAATGAGCAATAATGGGGCGACAGCGTGACCCAAAACTCTCAGTCACGCATAACGCTGCTGGACATGTCCCAAACCGCATACCACACACACTACTGCACTAAACAGTGCGCTCCTTATGGTCACTATGGTAACCTATGCTGGCACATTGTTGTGACATACTACTAAGTGCCTTAGTGTGCTGAGCTTCTATCATCCCCCCTTTCACGTCTTTCTTCGAGCCAGTTTAGCCCCTGGTGACTTTTCGACATGTCCCAATAATAACAGTGTGTAGTGCCCCCCCCCCCCCACCCCACACCCCCGCGCGTAGGGCAGATTGGAGGCGATGCTCAGTGGCTCGCGCGCAGCGGCAGGTTGGTGACTTGGCTCTGTGCTCCCAAGGGCTCCGCGCGCGCGGCTACAAGCTGTCACAATGAGGCGGGGTACACACACACGAGCGCGCACGCACGCACAGTTTATTTTAGAACTTGAGATCTGCAAGACTGCATGAGAAACATAAACCATCTCCAGTGCTAATGAAATCATATAAGATTTTAGTAAACACAGACGAATGAGCACCAATACATGAAATATGAGAAATAATAAACTAAAAAAAAAAACATATAAAACTTCTACACATCTTGTAAACGTGCAAGGTTTAGTGATGCTATAACCAAGATAAGTCATGTCAGAACCTTTTCCACCATTCCCTTCTAACAGCATTCAAGACAAAGATTCAGAAAGGAGAGAAATGGGAAGAAAAAAAATTAACATAAATGTATGTATACCCTTTTATAATGGAGCATGTGATTAAATGTTGAAACCATGGCTTGCAAAGAGCTTTCAAAACTTGGACACAATCTCATTGGCAAAGGGTCTTGATCAGAAGAGGGTGTACAAAATAATTTTCAAAAACTGTAAAAAAAGAATAAATAAATAAATTAAAAATGTAGAATTAATGTATGTATGACGACCATCGTCTACATGTGAGGGAAAAGAACACAACAGTGAATTACAAGAACTACAAGAATAGGATGTAGTGCCAAAACAGACAAAAAAAGAAGATGTAAACTTTTCAGAGACACTGCCAAATTACCTATGGCAACATTAAAGGAGCTACAGCAATGTCTGGCAAGTGGTGGTTACTTTTGGCATGTCATTACAGTTGCTGGTATTCTTCGCATGTTTGGGCTATAGGGTGGGTAGGTTAGATGAAAGACCTTTCTCATGACAAAAAAAAAAAAAAAAATCACTCAAGCCTACCTAAACCAATCCAACTCATGTACTAAAAGTGTCAAGCTTTGATGAGATCAAGACAGAATGTTTTGGGTTTCATTCTAAACAATATTTTTGGCAGAAAAACAAGACAGTTTATCACCCAAAGATGAGAACAACTTTGGTGAAGCATGGTTATGGCAGCATCATGCTATGGGGTGGCTTCTCATCAGATGGGACTGGGGATCTGGTTAAGATAAAGGAAATTATAGAAATTGCCAAATAACAAACTAAACAAGTCAAAAATTTTGGATTGGGCAAACGTAGTGCAACTACTTAATTAATTATAATTATAATTATAATTATAATTATTATTATTATTTGCACAGATAAGATCCATTATCAATTTGAAGGATGTAAAGAATGTTTTTAAGAAAGATTGGGAAAAAATTGCCAAATCAAGGTGTACTAAGTTGGTAAACAGGGGTGTGTAGGCTTTTTCTCTTCCCTATATTCACTGCATATCATAAGCAAGGATCATAAGTTTAAGACCACATGCAACATCTCTGAAGTATTTTATTTAAAACTGAAAACAAAGAAAGTAAATGTTTAATATCTTGAATTATTAATATTCAGAATGTAATATTTCTAGGTCAATATTTAAGTGTAATTACATGGCAGAAGCACAAAAAAGTGTGGGCCAGCTCAGAAACTTTAGTTAATTTGAACACCAACCATCGTTATGTTGGGGTGGGGGGGGAATCAGATCTTAATGATTTTGACTCTGGTGCCAGATGGGTTGCTGGAGAATTTCAGAAACATTTTAACAATATCAACAACCATCTACAGAATTTACACAGAACTGTGTGAAACCATAAAAAACATCTACTGAGCAACAGTTTCTAAAACCTTAGTATATGGTAGAACACCATATTGGGTTTCACTCCTGCCATCAAAGAACAAAACCCTAAAACTACTTTTATTAGACTTGAAATAAAAGATAGTGGAGGTGTGACATAAAATCATATACAAATCTAGACAAACAAACAAAGATTAGTGAAATGTTAATGAGTATAAATAGAACGATCCTTTTAAACTTCTAAAACTAAAGGTACATATATTTCTTTTTTTTTTTTTTTTGCTGGTGCTGAATCACCAAGAGGACATGTTTTGTACTTTTAGCATGTATTTTTCCATTTTTAGAAAAGTTACATAATTGGACCTTAAGGACGACCAGCCTGAAGCTTTTCTCTAAAAACTAATAAAAATGTTCTGTACAACACATGCACTTTCCCAGATAAAAGCTACACAATAGTGGTGCAAAAGATGTCCCCCTGATAACACCACCCCAGAGACAAGGAAAAGACTGACAAAAACTATAGCTTGAAAGCCAAATGGAAAAGAATCAGCACTTCTGTGACCCAGTATTAACAAAACGTCTTTACCTTGAATTCCACAATACCGTTTTTTAAAAATTGCTTCTGTAAATCTTATAAGCAATGCAAAATAATACAGTATGCTCTGACAAGCATTTTTTTTCCACCTTCACATCCAGACATGTCTGAAGAAAGACATGCAAGTCAACTTATAAAAAACGGTATTGGATATACAGTGAAATCACTATGAGCTAATTATGTCTTATGAAAACTCTATTCATTTTACAGGACTTGGTGACCATACAAGTTCCTGAATTTAAATATGGGATGGTTAAAAGTTCTTAGCTTAATATAAATATTTTCTCCAAGAAAACACCACTGTAGGTTTTTACCTGAGGTTTTCACAAAGGGATGAAACTAAGAACTCTTATTGAATTCAGTAGGGCACTGAGAACATGATCCATAAATCCTTATGGCATAAACAACCGTGTTAGCAAAAAGTTAAGTCTAACCCTTTTACCATTTTATTTAAACCCTTTTCATTTTTAGACCAAAACATTTTTTAAACCTGTCAACAGGGTCAAATAAATTAATTTTTGCATTAATTACACCATAATGAAGTTCTTAAAAAATGACATCACGATCACTATGATTTCTCCATCACAGTGACATCCTCCAGATGTCAAAAGAAGAACAAGAATCTTTATTTGCTAAATTACTACATTTTATTGGCTACCAGCTACTTTGATGAGATTACCCAGTCAAAATCATGTATTTCTCCCATTCTTCCCAAGACAAATAAGACTACACATTAAATGAATACAAAAGACTATAATGGCATTCGATAAAAAAAGAAAGAGTAGCATGTGTCTATAGTAGTTGATATATTGCAACGACTGAGCTGTATTACTGCAATATTTAGAAATATAAATAAGCAATGCCATTGAAAGTGCCTGGTGATTTAAGGTAACAGAGATCAGAGAAAATCAGCATATGTGTATAAGTACAAAGGAAATCAGACCTAAGTAAACATGTAAAGATCTGATTGGAATTTCTAGTTTGGTCTGGCTTAGAAATATCTTTACTAAAAGTTTGAAGACATTGGAAGATTTTATGCTGTATGTGCTAATTAATCTATGTTTTTCTCTTGTCTAACCCCCCTTTACATTCTACTCGACATTTTTGGTAGAGCACATTTTAAGTTAGTATATCTTATTGAAAATTGTGGCAAACCTCATAACCTGATTGAGCAATCTCTACCATTTGGTTGAGGTAGGAGTTTGCTGTGTGTTTAAGTAGAGTGCCTTTTTTGATTGCTTCACAGTATGGAGACATAAAATGTTTGTCCTCTTCCAATAACATAACATAAGCTTTTATGTTACTTTTTCTTACATATTTTTTGTATTTTATAGCAACATCTCAACCTTTTGGAAGAGGCATATACCGTATTTGTTCTGACTGGTTATTATTGCTTCAAGGAAATAGAAAAAGAGCTCTTGTTGAAGAAGTTCAAGAGTTAAAAAGATTTTCTTAAAAAAAAGCAAACCAAAGGGGAAACAAATTTGATGGAAACAATTTCAAGAGCTATGCTTTTACTCATGTGTCATGGCACGGCGGTTAGCAAAATGAATAGCATTCTATTTATTTATGCTGCTTGTTGTTTATTAAATAGATTTTATGGATGGGTCTGTCACAGATTAGGATAAAGATTGTCATCTCTGCCTTTTTGAAATGCTGTGTAAAACATGCATTTTTGTAAACTATATATGTGGGGGGAATAAACAAGATGACTTAACTAAGAAAAGGGAAAAAAACAACAACAACAAACAGTAGGAAGAAAAAAATAGGTGCAATTCTGGACCAGTCAGGGATGCAAATGATGCACCTGAAAGCCATCAAGTACGAGACTTGACAGAAAATAATGAGAACCGCTGAATCTTTTATAAGGTTAACACTCACATTTCCCAGTCAGCTGTCACACAAGAAAGAATTTAGCTCGTGCATGGTGGAGAAATAAACCTTCATCGGCTCATTAAAGCTGACAGGGGGCTCGGGATGGGCAGGACTCGGCGGCAGCGTGCCACCCCGTTTTGTGTCAGTAATTTGCAGCGGAGACATACCTACCATGAAAAAGAGGAGAGGGAGAAAAAAATTAGGTTGGCTGCAAGAGTGAGAGAGAAAGAAATGGCAGGTACTGATGGTGCTGGCGGTGCTTGGGGTTAGTGTGTGTGTGTGCTCGTGTAGAGGGGGGTCTGCGGTCGAGAGAAGGCCTTGGGGGAGGGTGGAAAGATCGCTTGCACGCCAGGAGTCTGATTCTCTCCTAATTGGAAGCATTGGGCATTGTCAACGAAGGATTTTCAGTTGCTCGCTGACAGGTAGAACCGTCAGGATGATAGCCCACTTGTCAGCGCAAAAGACCAATAAAAACAAACCACTTTTGATTTAATTGGAGGCCTAGCCATGGTGGGGCTGGAGTGGATGGATGGGAAGATGTGGATCGCTTCAGGGAATGGTTTTCTGCGTGTGTGTGTGTGTGTGTGTGTGTGTGTGTGTGTGTGTGTGTGTGTGTGTGTGTGTGTTTTAAAAGAACGTTTGAGAAAGAAATCATCACCTTGTGTAAAACCCCTCCGAGCACCGGGCTCACATCCTTGGACAGTGTGGTCAGTCACTTCCCATGGTGCTGAGGTTACAGAAAACACTGGGTTTGATTTAATCCCTAGAGCACTGGAGCTGGCTCGCCACTCATCAGTGTTTCTTCTCAAAGCTCTCTCTCTCTCTCTCCCTCTCTCTCTCTCTCTCTCACATACACACACACAGAAATACATGGATGTCGATACGGTGATGCCTCAGTGACTTTGGCAAAGGAAAAGCTGACATGGCCTGCTTTTGCTGCTTCTGCCCATGCCCACGCTACAATTTGATTGGTTTAATCCATGTCCAGTACGTCTCTGCTCACCTGAGAGAACTCATTTGACACCTAATATTCAACAGAGATATCATATAAGGTTCATGTCCGCTCAGAAAATCCTTCATCCCATCATAGTTTTGACCTAATTGGTGCACATTTTCCTATGAATATCAGATTTGCTCAAAGAAATAGGAAATACTAAAGGAAAGGAAAGGTGGTGAAACGTGTGCAGGGACAATAGTGTCATCCCGGATGACAGCCTAAGCCCTATCATTCTCCTTTCAAAGCCTGGACTTCGATGATGTTGACAATCCTCTTTGCATGTGCGTAGGTATTCAGACACATGCCCTTCGTACACACTATCAAGAGAGACAGGTGAAAAAAATTAATTTTCTGTGCAGGTACATGACATGGAGCTGTGATTTCAGTGATGAGAAAGCAGCACAATGAGTGACTGGTGGTGCCTCTGCTCAGTGTGTCTAGCTAGTACCTCACTTTGCTAGCCTTGCTAGGCTAATTTGCACTTAGCATGCAACGTTTATACTGTATATACTGTATATACAGTCTGTAAACCATATAGTGATTACTAGACACATTGTGATGTGTTTATCATGAGAAATAATAATAATAATAATAATAATAATAATAATAAATAGTTAGACAGTTGCTGCATGGCAACAAAAATACCAATTGCTACATACCCAAAAAAGCACCACAAGTAAGTACATACTAAGGATGTAGAGACATCACATAGTCGACTTGTCATTACTCTCGCAATAGTTTGTGAAAATAAGAACAAACATCATATGCTTCATATAGGGCGTATAAGCAAAATTAACACCCTTCCATCTGTTGTCTGTACCGCTTATACTGTGTAGGGTTGAAGGTGAATTTGGAGTCTATTCCAGACAAAGCAGTAAGTAGGGTGCACCCTGGATGCCTGGATGGGGGTACAACTTGACCTGAAGCTTATTGCAGGACCCAATCATACACTATAGGACATTTGGAAAAGGCAATCAGTCTAGACTGCATGTCTTTGTACTGTGGGTGAAAACTGGAGTACCCAGAGTCCCCATGTACATGGACCAGTGGTGAGATTCAAGCTTCCAACTGTGGAAGTGAAAAACACACAAAAAGACCTTTTTGACCCTCTTGCCCCAATATAAAACTAAAACACCATACATCTTAGACGACATTAACTATGCAGAAAAAAAAAAGAATTGAATACTCCAAGTGTTCTAATGAAAAACGTATATGGTGATCCAACAGTTTTCAGTGGTGTGTTTCTTCTTGTAATCCCAAAAATACACATCTAATGAGAGCTTCTGTGACTTCAGTGCACATTTTTTATCATATTGCAACATGAACAGTGCACGTCAGGACCCAGCCCTGGATAGCGGTAGGTGTGAGAACAGCAGCTCGCCCCTGACCTCTGACCTATCTGGCCCTTTGTGCCCCTTTATGCCCATGTGCATGAGTGGACCAGTGGTTTATAATATTTGACAGAGTTCATGGAAGACATCTGCTGAGAGAGGCTATGGAGACAGGCCAACGGAGAGGTAGGGGAGAGGGCAGGGACGAGGCGCTTCAGCCATCCATCACTTCACTGGCATAAAGAGTAGGACAGTAGGCACAGGCTGGCACATTCACAGCCTTTTCTCTCACAGCATCACCACATTGGTGTTCAGTAGACATTTAAGACTTACTTATAAAGGAGATGTGTGTTTTCCAATTTTTCAGCGGTACATAGGTAAGCCCTTGAAATATTGCAACTTTCCAGGGTGAAATGTTCAATGTGTGGTGCTGTTTTGGCATCACTTCCTCTTTGTTCCAATATACTGCATCCTGTTAATGATTTCTGACGTGTTTTTTGTCAAGGTGTTTCTTCATATGAAGTTTGTCAGGTAATGACAGGTAAACGTCAGAAAAGTGTCAAATGTAATCAAGTTAAATGTGAGAAACTCTGGCAGAATGATGAGTAGAACCCGGAAGATATTTGAAAATGCTGCTCTCAGTTGACTTACTGGCTTTGAGGAGGGAAAAAAAATCTAATTCCTTTGGTAAATATTTCCAACAATATCCATTCCTTTTCATTTTCTGCAGCTGGGGAAGCCAGTGGAAACCAAAGAGAAAGGAAATATTTTATTAAAGAGTCAGAGTTCAATGTTAACGGATGGCACAGCTATTACCAAGTGATATGGGGTCAGTGGGCATCGCTTGGACTGGGGATCCCATCCAGCTGCCACAGGGAGACACACACAAGCTGTTGGACGCAAGCTGAGATGAAGATGCCCCTATGTTTCAGTGCTTTGGGGGCAAAAGGGCACGCCGTCCCCTGTCTCTATGTCTCAGTCGGCATTTGGGAGAGGTTTGGCAAACATCTTTGGATTGGTGAATAGAGTTATGAATCAATGTGGCTGCAGTGAATAGACAGGAGTTGCAAAGAAATGAGAAAAATGCCAGGGTTCCTCTTTCTAGTCTTTCCAATTTTGCCATTTGCAAACAAGCAGTCAAACATGGGTAAAATACTTTATCATTTAAGTGTCAACCATGAATGTATGGTCTGTCAGTGTTTATGAAAAAATACTGTATTTTTTTCCCTATATGCATTACAGAGCAAAATTTCAAAGTCTTAAAAGAGGAGATTCAAAAATGTGTGTTTTTGCAGTCAAAGGCAGTTTTGCCATAGAGAAAATGAAAAAAAAAAAAAAACATTTTATTTACCTATTTTAGTATGGGCTAAGCCACTCTAGTGTTTGATAGAAGAATTCGTTATAAAACCCTGAGAAAACCTAAAAGAGCTATTGTGGATTTGCCATGTATCAAGCTAAATCAGATATTTTGTATGCTAAAGACTGCTTACACACTTGCTGTTTTTCCCATTCCAACCACCAATGCATATTTTATGGGAACATGCTTTTACCAATCAGGTTACTAGGATGGGTGAAAAGTAACTAGGCATTAAAAATTGGTAATAAAGTCCATATTTATATAATTTATAATTTAGCGAAACAAATTGTATGTGTACTTTATTATGCAGGAAAATGAAAGCCAAGCTTTAAATTTCAAAGTAGTCAACCAGTTTCCTCAAACGACCAGGAAGGGGATGTACAGACGTCTGAAGGAAGTCATCTGGGATATTGCTAAGAACCTCCTAAATCAGCACCTTCAAGTCCTCCAGTGTGCGAGACTTTGTCCTGTACATCAAGTCTCATAAATCACATGGAGTGAGATGGGAACTTCTAGAAAATCCTTCATGAGATCCGTGTCATCGGAGTGACTGTTTTCATCATGACTCCAGTGATACTACAGGTTCTATAGGCATGGAATATTGGAGTTAATTTTTACTCACCCTATAGTTTGGGGTATAGTGTGGAAAACAGACATGAAGGATAAAGTATAAGTTTAGTGAGCCAAAATTATGAGATTTTTTGACATTTTTTAAATTTTATAACAGAAAATTTACTGTCATTTTCAACCAACAATTGCAGCAATTTCTATTGTTCTAATGCTGCAGTGAATTTTTTTGGGATGCTTTTTTTTATTTGTAACTGATTCGACGTTGCACTATAACTGTGGCTGCATAACTTCTCTTGATCTTTTTTTTATTTATTTTTATTTTTCTTTACATAAAAGGCTAAGAACTTCCTCATTACCACAATGCAATAAAATTTATTTATTCCTAAAAATACTTCGAATATTCTATTCTTAATCGGTACTAATTAGATTATTATGATAATGTGAGGGTATGCACTTGTCTATTTTTAATATCTCAAGTGCATGAGACATATTAGCTAGAACTTTATTTGTAAAAAATAAAAATAAAATTTCATTGGTAAAAGCATACTATATTATAATAGTAAAACAAATAACAAATGAACATAATATGTTTTTGCTATTATTATTATTATTATTTGCTATAATTTAGTTAGAAGTATTATATGAACAAAAAATGTAATGTAGTTGGTGCATGCATTGAAATTCGGTTGTTTAACCTGAACAAGAAAGATGACCTCAGAACACCACGGGGATGTGAATATGCATTCAAACTCACAGTCTCTTATTAATCTGTGAATACCAATATACATACAAAGCAAACTTAATGGTCGTCATCTTTTCTTTTTCTCTCTATAATCGAAGCATATAACACATCAAATACACTAAACACACTATTTGGCCAACTCATTTTCCTACAAAGTTGATGTGTAGGTCAGAATATCTCAATTATCACACTCCTGTCACTGCTCAGAATGCCACCCCCACAACCTCCCTCCACCTGCCGTGACTTTTATTGCTTCATTAGTGAACGCCACATGCTTTAGTGCACACCCCCTTCACATCACTAACGCTGATCAGTGGGCATACGAGGGTGGAGACAGATCCATACACACTCGCTGCTTCACACACATTTACAGTATTACCGATTCACTTACATACAAACAGCCCACACTGTTTACTATACTGAGGTAGTTTCATGCCAAAATACAAAAACTTAATGTCAAATCTAAAGTAAATTCCAAAAACTTATTTTATTACATAAAATATAATACATTATAATACAAATTATATGAACACTCTTCTTTTCATTTTTGCACGTGATTAGTTAAGCATTCAGTTTGTATTGGATCTCATTATATCTTAATCATTTTAAAAGTCCATAGATAATACAGTATATAACTTTATCTCTGCTCCCACAGATTACCTGTGTTAGCTTTGCTTGCACAAACAATGATGTGTAAATTGACCCTGCAGAATGTTTCAATCATAGGAATTTTGCAAATACAAATTTGTTCTAAGTCAGAATGCAACATACAAAATGAACTGTTGCTTACATTTATTCATTATCAGGGCTTGCCTAAGTGAGAACACAGCCTGAACACAGTCCATCACAGGACACCATACATATACTTATTCACGAGAAGAATGACTAGGCCATCTACATGCACATTTTTGGATGGTAGGAAGAAACCAGAGAACATGGAAAACAAACCCAAGATCAAGATCCAAACAAGGTGTGGGTGAGTAACATTTACATTTACAGCATTTGACAGACATCCTTATCCAGAGCCACTTACATTTTTATTTCATTACACATCTGAGCAGTTAAGGGTTCAACAGCAGCAACTTGGTGGTTGTGGGGTTTTGAACCTGGGACCTTCCAAACCGTATGCCTTAGCCAATGCCTTAGCCACTGAGTTACCTCTGACTGCCATGCAACCATCCTTCTGCCCATTATAGATCTACAATCTATCTTCTTCATTTCTCAAAACAAGTTGTTGGATAAGCCTGTTAGTTCAGGGGCACGTTACTTATACAAGCTGAGCATCTCATCGAGAAAGCAAGCTAGAAAGCAAATCACCTTAATGAGTTTGCCGCTAGCAAGCTGTCTGCATTAACTAGCTACTGTACATAAACTGTGTGGCTACATAACTAGCTGCATAAACTTAAAATCTCTTAGACATAAACAGTCAGTCTCCTACATATGAATGAGTTCTTTTCCGAGAACCCGTTTGGTTGTAAAGTTCTTCTTGTGTGGAATTATGGTTCAGTCCTTCATGTTTAATTTTGGACAAAATAAAGCACTGCAGTAGCAGCTGGTTTAGCTGTAATTAGCTAGGTTACTATATATAGTATTATGCAATAGTATGCTATGGCAAATAATATAGCATATTATTGTAAATGTCTTTTTTTTTTTGTTGCAAAGTTAGCAAAGGACTAGTGAGACGTTTCATACCTAAAAAGATTGACGATGAACAAGCCAGCCATGTTTCTTTCTCAGGCTCAAGGTTGTAACAATCTGCTCCCTCATCATAGGTGAATGCCTGGTGTTATGTGTATAATCAGGATCTCCCTCATGACCCCATGTATATGAACTGTGTAGGTATTTCTGGACTCCCGGATTCAGATCCCCGTGCGCGTACATGTGTGTATGTGTGTGTGTGTGTGTGTGAGACTGAGAGAGCGTAGGGGCGGACTGTCGAGAATAAGACCCCAGCAAATGCTCATTAGAGTTGACCTTGGCACCAGGAGCTTGCGTTTGATGGATCGGGTACAGGGCCAAACAAGCCCCCGGGGAGCCATGATCTTATCTCTTATTGTACACACACCTCCCTCCTGCTGACCCTTTCCCCGCTCGCTCACACTGCACAGCTCTGCACGCATCACAGGCAGAATAAATCTGTGTCTGACAGAGAGAGAGAGAAAGAGAGAGAGAGAGAGAGAGGGAGAGAGGCACAGGACAGAGAGCAAGAGAGAAAGAGGATGAGAATGAATGAGGCGGCAAGAGAGAAACACACACAGGGGGCCCAGAAAAACCAACAGCTCACCGAGGTGTCATTAGCTACATAAGTCAGCTGTGCTCGATGTGGGCTGGAGAGCAAGATGGAAAGGGCCTCGGGTGGAATTCAAAGATGCGAAGAGGCGATGATGTGATCAGTTGACGAGTCCTTAAACGAACTTTGTGTTCCATCAGCCTCATGATGAGTTTGTTTTCTGTCTTAGCCATCTTTCTGCTGCTCAAATATGAGTATCCTTCTCCTCTGCTCAAATCCTCCTCCGTATATCTGAAATGGCACCCAGTCAGAGGACAGGCAGCGATCAGAGGCATGAGGCAATATCCACCTGCAGGGAGGAAAACTTAAACACATGAGCTTCTCACAAAGCTTTCAGAAATGTAGACATCCTCTCATTCCCTCGTGCTGAACTTGAATGAAAAGCTTTCTCCAGGTCTCTAATGGAGCAGCAGGGGAAAATTGCTCTATTAAGCATATTTATTTTACACAAAGTGCCTTCAAGGATGCATGTGACGTAACAGTATACCCAGTTGAACGATGATGCAACGAAAAACCCGCCTTACACAATGAGTGCAAAAGAAGTTCTAATCTATGCCAGTTTGCTGCGGGAAATTAGCACAGATAACATTCAGTTTGGTAAAATAGCCCATGGCCTTTATGACATCATCCTTACTTTTTTTTTCTTTATTTTTACACCACTTTCATTGAATTTAGTCATTGCCAACTTCCTCCCACTTCTTTTCTATTGCACAGCCGTTACGAATCAGGGATGGCACAAGCTAACAGATGCTTTCTCTGGGATTTGACACGTGAAGCCAGCTACTGCATGCCTACAGGGAAACGCATGCGGACTTCATGATCTATCTGGCTTTTTTGAGACCTCCCTGATCATTCCTTCTATTTAAAAAAAAGCATGAACCTTCGAGAAAGTATTGGGCGGACAGTTATTGATCTTTCAATGTCTTGCAAAGATCACTTGTTCATCCAGGTTTCTGTGAAGCCCCCAGAGATTTGTTAGAGAACATTAGTGAACAAACAGCATCATGAAGCCCAAGGAACACACCAGACAGGTCGGGGATGAATTTGAGGAGAAGTTTAAGGCAGGGTTAGGTTATAAAAAAAATATCCCAAGCTTTGAACATCTCACAGAGCGCTGTTCAATTCATCATCAAAAAATGGAAAGGGTATGGCACAAATGCAAACGTACCAAGACATGGATGTCCACCTAAACTGTGGCTGATGATAACTCTGGAGGAGCTGCAGAGATGCACAGCTCAGGTGGAAGAATCTGTCCAAGGAACATGTATTAGTCCAGCATTCCATAAATTTGGACTTTATAGATAAGTGGCAAGAAGTAAGCCATTGTTTAACATAAGCGACGAAAAAAAGAAGTCAAAAGAAGGCCCATTTGCAGTTTGCAAAAAAGACACAAGGGGGGCGGGGTATCTGGGGGACAAACGTGTGGAAGAAGGTGCTCTGGTCAGACAAGACCAAAATTGGCCAACTTTTTGGCTTAAATCGAATTAACACTGCACAACACCCTGAACACACCATTCAAGCTGTGAAACATGATGGTGGCAGCATCATGTTGTGGGGATGCTTTTCTTTAACAGGGACAGGGAAGCTGGTCAAAATTGCTGGGTGAAGATGGATGGAGCCAAATATAGTATCTTTTAGAGTCTGCAAAAGACTTGAGACTGCATCAGAGGTTCACCTTACAACAACCCTAAACATACAGCCAAAGCTACTGTACAATTGAATAGTTAAGAGCAAAGTATTTTCTTAGGTTATGAGTGCCCAGACAAAGTCCAGACCTAAATCCAATTAAGAATCTGTGGCTTTCCGTCAACTCTGACTGAACCTGAAGAATGGGCAAAAATTATATTCTTTACACACGTGGACAAAATTGTTGGTACCCTTTGGTCAATGAAAGAAAAACTCACAATGGTCACAGAAATAACTTTAATCTGACAAAGTCATAATAAATAAGAATTCTATGAATGTTAACCAATGAAAGTCAGTCATTGCTTTTCAACCATGCTTCAACAGAATTATAAAAAAAAAGAACTCATGGAACAAGCCTGGACAAAAATGATGGTACCCCTAACTTAATAGTTTGTTGCACAACCTTTTGAGGCAATCACTGCAATCAAACGATTCCTGTAACTGTCAATGAGACTTCTGCACCTCTCTGCAGGTATTTTGGCCTCCTCACTCCTCATGAGCAAGCTGCTCCAGTTGTTTCCGGTTTGAAGGGTGCCTTTTCCAGACAGCACGTTTCAGCTCCTTCCAAAGATGCTCAATAGGATTGAGGTCAGGGCTCATAGAAGGCCACTTTAGAATATTCCAATGTTTTCCTCTTAGCCATTCTTGGGTGTTTTTACCAAGGAAGTTGGCTACAGTCCCATGGATCTTAAATTTCTGAATAATATGTGCAACTGTAGTCACAGGAACATTTAGTTGCTTGGAAATGGTCTTATAGCCTTTACCTTTAACATGCTTGTCTATAATTTTCTTTCGAATGTCCTGAGATAACTCTTTCCTTCGCTTACTCTGGTCCTCTAGTGACTGTGGTACATGCCATGTCATCAAAAAAAACACAGTGACACTACCTGGAGCCCTATACAGTATATAGGCCCACTGACTGATTACAAGATTGTAGACACATGTGATGCTAATTAGTGGACACACCTTGAATTCCCTTTGGTCACATTATTTTCAGTATTTTCTAGGGGTACCATCATTTTTGTCCAGGCCTGTTCCATGAGTTTTTTTTTTTAAATATAATTCTGTTGAAGCATGGTTGAAAAGCAATGTGTGACTTTCATTGGTTAACATTCATAGAATTTTTTTTAATTATTACTTGACCATTGTGAGTTTTTCTTTCATTGACCGAAGGGTACCAACAATTTTGTCCATGTGTGAACAATATAAAAAAGCTGTCCAAAGCTGGTAGAGAAAAGCACTGTGCAAAAAACTTAAATTAAATTAAATGATGTAGGTTAAATTCAAGGAATGGGAACACATATTTTACTGTGACAGGATGCAAAGGTACAAAAAATATGTGCTTTATGTAAGCACCTCAGCAGCAACCTCATCTCATCTGTTCCAACTCTTCAGCATCAGCAGTATACTAATCACTGGCCTGATCATCTGTTATCATTTGCACCTGTTTCTCACTGGGTTATGCCTTATGTTAGATGCTTTTTTTAATGCATAAATGATTCATAGATCACTTTGTGGCTTAACAACAACAACAACAAAAAAACATTAATCTGAAACTGTTCAGGAACAAGGACAGAAAATGAGGGCCAAATATCAGAGCCAAAAAGTCCTTCAGGAAGGATAGAGAACTATTCGTCTAGACTACATTAAAAATACAAGAACGTCTGGCTCCTTGGAAGCAAAATATGAAAAAATGAGAGACTGGCTCAGAACTTTTACACAGTACTATACTGTATATGAAGGTGAAAACTACTTCAACAACTATTTTGTTAGGTCTTATAGGACATTGAGGATCTCAGCCCTGATCGACAGATCAATGCTTTTTCCTATCATGGCACCCAGGCAGCCAATTAGTGGTAACAATACAATGCATTTTCCAAGTAGATGGCCAAGTACTATAATAAGTAATCTGCTAAATGCCATGTTTTAAACCTGCTTATGAATTTATGCAATGTCACATGGCAGTGAAACATTCTCAAAGGAAAGTGTTAACAGGCCTCTTCTGTATACATGAACCTACTGAGATCTATGATTAGCTATGATTATAGAATGAAATGTAATTGTAATCCAGTAAGGAGGGGCAATTGTAATCTCTTTGAACCATAGCCATATATGGCTACAGCATTGATTGATTGATTGATTCATTCATTCATTCATCTTTTATATCATCTTCTATGCCAGGGTGCCAATCCATCGCAGGGCACACATGTGCACTACGGGCAATTTGGGAACACCTATTAACCTAATCTTCCAATCTTCACCGAAGTACACCGAGGAAACCCACCAAGCACAGTTAGAACATGCAAACCCGACGCACACAGACCCGAGGAGGAAATCGAACCCTCAATCCTTTAGGTTCGAAGCCACAGTGCTAACCATTATGTCCACAACATAGATGATATTTAAATTAATGATCTTGTAACAGAAAGGAATTCAGCCAACCACTTATGTTCAAATTCTCCCACTGTGAAAAAAATATATTTTTCCTTGCAGGTGCACATTTGTTCTGTGTGTCTTGAGGAGTTAGTCGTCTTTGACACAGCTATTTGGCCCATATGTCAGGTAATACATCCACCTAGGGCCAGGTGAGAGCATCATGTGTGTGTGTGTGTATGTGTGTGTGCTGGTGGCAGGACTTGGGATAGCCATTAGACCACCGCTCAGAGAAAGGAAGCACAGATGCCAAGCATAGGTCATTTTACTGATGGAGAGAGCCAGCTGCTGACTTGGGGTCAGTGACTCCTGTGAGAACTCAGTGTGTATTTGCTTGGTTCAGTGTGTGTGGTGTGTGTATGTGTATGTGCGTGTGTGTGTGTGTGTGTGCGTGCGTGCGTGCGTGCGTGCGTGCGTGCGTGCGTGCGTGCGTGCGTGTGTGTGTGAGAGAGAGAGAGAGAGAGAGCGCAGGAGAGAGAGAACAGATATACTTGGACAATACACATTATTTATAATAGAAGCAAGACCCGTTGTCTTTGTGTGGACCTACTGTAAATGGACTCAAATACTTTCTATTTTCTCAATAGTTATATATATATATATATATA